>SJYA01006994.1:9624-29377 GCA_006410615.1 Neotragus moschatus
AAAAAAAAAAAAAAAAAAAGCCCATCAAATGCCCAAGTGTAAGTTGGTTGCCTGTTTCAAGGAAAAATGGTGTTCCATGAAAAATACAGTGAATTTGAACAGAACACGGCCAGTCACCAAGGCGCTTCCCTGAGACTGGTCTGTGAAGGAGCCTGCTGCATCCAGAACCCTTCCAGTGGAGATCTGAAACAGTCTTTACTGCTTGGTCAAGGACAGTCTTAAGGGAGCCTGGTGCGTGTTTTCCTTGGGGCTTCCCTGGAGGCTCAGGCAGGAAAGTGTCTGCCTGCAATGCGGGAGACGTGGGTTTGATCCCTGGGTCAGGAAGATCCCCCGGAGAAGGAAATGGCAACTCACTCCAGTGCTCTTGCCTGGAGAATTCTGTAGACAGAGGAGCCTGGCAGGCTATAGTCCATGCGGTCGCAGAGAGTCGGACATGACTGAGCGACTTCACTGGTTCACTGGTGTGTGTTTCCAGCTGAGGACGCTGAGTGGTGTGTATGGGGCTCACCCTGCGCGGAGGCTCTGGCAGCGGCAGCCATGCCGCCCTGGGCTGTTGGCGCGCGTCCCCCAGGTGACGGGAGAGGACGCTCCAGGGACACCACAAAGAGTGCAGATCGTGAAGCCTCCTTTTAAAGGTTTTCTGGGATCCCTGTGGCCCAGGGACCACACCTGGAGAACTGCAACGCGGGAGACCCAGGTTCAATCCCTGAGTCAGGAAGATCCCTTGGAGCAGAAAATGGCTCCAGTATTCTTGTCTGGAGAATCCCATGATGGGAGCCTGGCGGGCTACAGTCTGCGGGGTGGAAGAGAGTTGGGCATGACTAACACTTAGCTGCTAAACTGAGGCAGATGATTACCAAGCGAAGGACCACAAGCTCCTCGCTAGCTTGGCCCCAGCACTCCCGCAGCAGCAGAGCCGACCTGAGCTGCCGTGAGGGGCTCTGTAGTCTTGACTTCTACTGGGTGAGGCTACTGACATGTTTACTGCAAACCATGACGGAGATCACACAGCATGCGCTATCTACCTGTAATCCAGAAAGTTCTCAATCCCGTTAATAAATGTGAACTTGGGGGTTCTTGGTAAGACGAGCTCTGCAGTACACAGGTTTTGGTTTTCGTTATTTAAAATATGGACAAGGTAATCTGGCAGTTCTGAGTGACTATATTCTCTTCTCAAAACAGGAAAATCACTCCCATTTGGTCTCCTCTTGGTATTATACAAACACAAAGAAATATCTTAAATTTCACTGAAGCTTCCTGATTTAACTGCATTTCCTAAGAGGGGGGTCTCCCGAATGTGCCTTTAATAGGAATTCATAACCTCACCAAAATCACACGGCGATATCATACAAGCACGCACGTGCTCCGCGGACGAGTTTCAACTTCTACTGCAGGAAGTTCCATCACTATCGTCTGCAAAGCCCTTTGTGCACTCAACACTGTACAAGATCTAAACAAAAACGTTTTAATTCATTTTCACACACTTCAGTGTGTGAATTATTGCTAATATTTTAAGTCCTAAATAAGGTGCCCCTAACATTTGTCCAGTATCTAAGGACAAGAAATGCTTTAAAATATTATTCCTATGAAAAACATGTTTTGGTTTAAAATGACTCCTCAGTCAAAAAAAGCGATGCTAACTTATCTTTTATATCACAGGGGATATGACTGACCCTCCATTTGTGGAGGAAAGACTGAAAGTAGGAACGACAATCTTAGTAACCTCAATGACCTTTTACTGCATGTGGTGTGGGGATAATGGAGGCCGCGGACTGTTAAGGGGTGAAGTTTTCCCCCAAACCTGCCCTGAGACAGTACAGGTTTAAATACACATGTGTGGACACACATGCTACATGAAAGGTGAACACTCTTCTGAATTTGGTAACTCAGGGGAGATTCCTTACAGGAGCTTTAAAGACCTCCACTGGGGAAACAACAGAGAGAAATCTGTATTTTTACAACATCAAAAAGAAAACGAAACAAATTAAAAGATGAAAAAGGACCTCGCTGGTAGTCCAGTGGGTGAGACTCCCCGCTCCCTCCGCAGGGGCCCCGGTTTGATCCCTGGTCAGGGAACTAGAGCCCTCATGCCGCAAGCAAAGTTCAAATGGGCAACTAAGATCCGGAGCAGCTAAAGAAACAAACATTTCTCACAATATACATAAAACGTGTGTTACTCGCCACTGAACCACGAAGGACAGAGGAAACGAGCGGCGGCCCCCGTTCTCGGGAGCGCCCGGGGCGCGAGCGCCATCCCGACGCCGCTCTCAGCTCTCAGCTCGGCCGGCGGGCCCCTGGCCTCCCCCAGGGTCGGACCGAACCGTGGAGCCGGCCGACCCGCCGCAGCCCCGCGCCCGACCACTTTCGCCGTGATCCGAGTCTTCCCCGCCTAACATCAACTTCGACTCCAGGCCTCGCCTCAACGCTGAGCGGTCCGGCAAGCCCCGAAGCTCCGCTGAGCCTCGATCTAAGGGCCGGTAAAACGCGGAAGTCCCCCGGGTCCGCGGAAAATCTCCAAGGTTGCGCCCGAGCAGCGACTCCGGTCTGCGCGAGGGCTTTCAAGGGCCGGCCTGCTTCCCCTAAGCCGGGCCTGGGAGCCTGGCGCGGGCGCCGCCGCCGCGGCCCGCCGCCCGCCCGCCGCTCCGGCCCGCGGTGGCGCGAGTGCCGCAGGCGCCGCGCAGGAGGCGCCCCGCGCTCAGGGCTGGCTGCTTCGGTTACGACTTGGGGCGCCGCCGTACTCTCCTCAGCGTGTGCTACACCACTGAAGAGAGCCCTTAATTAGTGAGCAAGCTTCCACGGAAAAGCCGTTTCCCGTGACTCTTTTTTCACCCCTGGACGCTCTTCTCTGCCTGAAGGCCGGAGGCGCGCTCCGAGCTGCCGGCGGCCCGCTTCTCGCGCTGCCGGGGCAGGGCGGCCGGCCGCCGCGCTCCTCCCGCTGCAGGCTCCAGGCTCCGCGGCTGCCGAGGCCGGGCCTGCCGGCGCCCCCAGAGCCAGACGGCGCGCCGGGCGAGGCCAGCGGGCCCGGCGCCGCTCTGCCGCGGAGTCCAGGCCACCGGCCGCCTCTCGCGCAGCTGTGCGCGGCCAGGCCTGCGCGGGCAGCGGGCGCGCGCCAGAAGCGCCGTCTCCGCGGCAGAGCCAGCGCGCGCGGGCCCCACGCGCACCGCGGGCGGACGGCGCTGGGCACCACGGCGCCAGAGCAAGCCCTCGGAGCAGAACGCACCGCACGGAGAGCCCGGCAGGAGCGCGGACATTTTACGCGCAACACCTCATCACGGGCTTCTTCCCAAGAGGCACAAACGGAAACGGGGCCGCAGCTGAGGGCCGGCGGGCCGGCGGGCCGCCGGGAGCGGGCGCTTGCGAGCCTCGGGCGCACTGCCCGCACTGCTCAGCACCGCTCAGCAGCGGTTTCCTCAGGGGCCAGCGCCGAGCGCGAACCTACCGAAGAGGAGCCCCAGCGAGCCGTCTGCGCGCAGGACCTGCAGGCCAGAGGGCGCAGCCCGCCGCACCACCGCCAGCGGCAAAGGGTGCGGAGCAGAAAAGGCCACTTCAGACTGTGGAAGCCGTCACACCACAGATTCTTCGGGAAGATTCCCCTGGAGAAGGGAATGGCAACCCACGCCAGTGTTCTTGTCTGGAGAATCCCATGGACAGAGGCGCCCAGAGGGCTGCAGTCAGAGACGACCCAGCGACTAAACGCCCCCAGACTCTCACCAGCACGGACTCTGCAGGAAACACCTGACGTCTATGCTGTCCTACAGAACCAGCGCTGTTAACAAAAGATTTAATCCGCTCTCACGGACGGGACTGTCACCAGGCCCACGGGCGTGGTCAGCAAGCAAAGCTGAGTATGCTGACCTGCCCTATCACACCAGTCTCATGTCTCAGCAGAGGTAAATTTTCAGTGAGATTTCTGACCTAATGGATGAAACCAAATTTTTCTGCAACAAGAACTCACTTTCAACCACTAAAGCAGAACAATGAATGGCTTTTCAAAATCAACTTTGGGGAAGACTTGACTACACTTCCCAATGAGTTCAATCCAAACCTAAAGGCAAAATACATCATGTAGGGGCCTCCCAGGTGGCTCAGTGGTAAAGAATCCACCCACCAATGCAGGAGATGAGGGTTCAATCCCTGGGTGGGGAAGATCCCTTGGAGAAGAAAATGGCAACTCACTCCAGTATTCTTGCCTGGAAAATCCCATGGACAGAGGAGCCTGGCAGGCTACAGTCCACGGGGTCATAAAGAGTCAGACATGACTGAGCACGCATGTGCACGCAGAAATCACTGACAATCAGCATTCCTGGAATTACAAGCAATGTCCAACCACTTAAAATATGTTCTCTGCTGTCAAGTTACAACACTGGGCCTCCATTTCATGCAAACATGCAGCAGACAGAAATTTCTAAAATAAAACATAGTTCTAGCAACATCTTTCAGACCAAAATGCAAGTGTTAAAAAAAAAAAATGCGTCCATACTTCAAAATCCACTCAGCTATGGTGACGGGCGAAGCTGCAACGTAAAGGCCATGCTCAGAGGCAAACACGGAGAGGATCCAACAGAACTCTCCCGGGTCTCTTCTGTTAGGACCACAGGCCCGACCACACCACCGTCCGTGGGTGGGATACGCAGCCTCGCTCCAGATCAGCACAAACAGTGCACGCCCGCCCGATTCTGGCGACAGCAGAGGCCTCCCGTAAGCAACGTGCTGTCGCTGTCCCCTTCCAGAACAATCTAACTCTCATCAGTAAACCTGCACGCGGTGTGTGACTTACTATCATGGATTTCTTCAATAAAGAGGCTGTGGAAGCTTGAATTCTCGCTTGCTAACACAAATATCTACAAAATGCCCTTGATTTTGTCCTTTGGCATGTGAAGGCTAAAATATCATACCATTGAGCCTGTGACAGGAATTTTTGAAACGGGTGCTCCTTAAAAACAAAGATTCCCTAGGCCTAGCACAGTTCCACCAAATCAGAATTTTAACAAGTCCCACAAGAAGTGATTCTGAGGAGCCATTCCCAGCATCAGTTCAGGTCTGGACATATTGAATATTTTATTCAAAATTGGATTTCATATTATCTTTTTTAAAAAAAATTATCTTGATTTATTTGGCTATGCTAGATCCTCTGGGATCTAGTTCCCTGACCAGGGATCGAACCCAGGCCCCTGCATTGGGAGCATAGTCTTAACTACTGGACCACCAGGAAGTCCCTCATATCAATTTTCTATTTTGATACTGATTTGCCAACAAAGGTTTGTCTAGTCAAGGCTATGGTTTTTCCTGTGGTCATGTATGGATGTGAGAGTTGGACTGTGAAGAAGGCTGAGCACCGAAGAATCGATGCTTTTGAACTCTGTGGCATTGGAGAAGACTCTTGAGAGTCCCTTGGACTGCAAGGAGATCCAACCAGTCCATTCTGAAGGAGATCGGCCCTGGGATTTCTTTGGAAGGAATGATGCTAAAGCTGAAACTCCGGTACTTTGGCCACCTCATGCGAAGAGCTGACTCATTGGAAAAGACTCTGATGCTGGGAGGGATTGGGAGCAGGAGGAGAAGGGGACGAGAGAGGATGAGATGGCTGGATGGCATCCCTGACTTGATGGGCGTGAGTCTGAGTGAACTCTGGGAGTTGGTGATGGACAGGGAGGCCTGGCGTGCTGCGATTCATGGGGTCGCCAAGAGTCGGATACAACTGAGCGACTGAACTGAACTGATACCAAACCAGCTAGGGTTTTTAAAAAGCTTTGTGAAAATGCCAAGAATATTAAGAATCTGTATTAGAAACTTATTTAGCTTTATCCTATGACCAAAGCAGATTTCAAGCAGCATTTACTGGAGTTGCACTAGGTTCCACGGGAAGAGCATCGGGCCCTCCTTTGATGCATCTGAACTGTGACCTGAGGAGCAGAACTAAGCCTGCGAGCAGAGCTTTCTCTTTTTGGAGACTGGCATGGTGACTCAGAGGCACTTTACTTCCTGTGTTACTGCAGCTCGGGCTGCTTTCCTCTCCATACCCCTAGAGCCCAAATGTTTTCAAATGTCCCACACAGCCCACAGCCTTCAAAGGTGAGCTCCCAGAGCCTCCCGTGGTTACAAGTCAATGAAACTGGTGCTACAGCTGTAACCAAGCAAGCAGCTAAAAAAGCACAGACAAGAACTATCAGAACTGCTACGTATATTTTGGCAGCAGGGCCCTAAGGAACTGAAAACCTCAATTTGTTATAAAATTAATTTGCTTCTGCAACAGACACCTGGACTTTGCATGACAAGTAAATAAACCAATGCAGCTGTTTAAGAGCAGTCTCTCTCTCTACCTGGTGAACAGGTAAAATTACACTTTAGAAAGAAAAGAGCTGATACAGTTCAATCAAATGTGAACTCTAAGTACTGCAGCGGATTTTAGCTTGTTACTGAAATGCTTAATCTTGTAAAATGTCTAGAACAAACTGCAAGCTGATTAGGTATGTCTCGTAAATGGCAGAAAATTCACCGTGAATAAAGTCAATTAGAAAAATGTACGTGCTTCTTAGCTGAAGCGTCCCGTTTGCATGTGGGGAGGCCCTTCTAGTTACGAGGCTGCCGTTGCTGTTTAGTCACCAAGTCGTGTGTGGCTCTCTGCAACCCCACGGGCTGTAGACCACCAGGCTCCTCTCTGCTCATGCAATCTCCCAGAGAAGAATACTGGAGTGGGTTGCCATTTCCTTCTTCAGGGGATCTTCCTGACCCAAGGATCAAACCTTCGTCTCCTGCTTTGGGAGGTGGACTGTTTACCACTGAGCCTCCAGCGAAGCCCCAGTTGTGAGACTAGCACTACTTAATAGTTTTTAACAGTAAATACGGTAGTGCAACAGATACTGAAATCCAGAGAAAATCTGTATCATCAGGCTAATTAAGCAGTGAGCAGTCTTCCTCTGAGATCTAAGCATACACGTGATTCTGAAAACAATGATATAACGTGAGTTAACATCCAGCTTCTCTTCATGTAGAGACGCAGCCACCAGGCAAGCACTGTGACCAGCGCACACGTCCTGAGGAGCAGTGAACTGCAAAGCAGAGGCCTGTGTCTCAGACGGCCCAGCCCAGTGGCACGGTGGCGCTCACGCCCGCGTCTCAAGCCCTTCCCAAGTCTGGAGTATTTCAAAGAGGAAACAGAATCAAGAGGTGAGAGAAAATGGCAAAGCTCTTTCCTCCTTACATGATCCCAGCTGTGAGCTGGCCTGTCAGGTGGTGGTGCCCCGCCTGTCATCGGAAAGTGTTTCTGTACACCTGTAACGCGCCTTTACTTTCCGTCCGTCTTACAATCCTCAGACTAAGCCAGGTAGACATGTTTCCTGAATACTCATTTAGTAGGCTTCACCATATGGATGTTTAAAGAACATCTACTCAATAGGAAACTTATTAACTTGCTTTTAAAAGTGACCTAGAAGGTTGTTTTTTTTTTTTAAATCGGTAATTCATGTGTGTATACACTGGTAATTTCAGCCCTGCAAATATCCTGGTGAAGCCACATCTAAATACTTTAGAGGAGACTTTAAATAGTCTATGAATAGACTGTGTAATATAAGCCTTTCCATCTGGCATTTACTTATATATAAGGTTTACAGCAAGAATCAAATGCCAAATATAAACATGGAACAAAATGGAAACGTTTGAGGTTAAAGCTGGTTAGTGAACCGGGACTTCTCATTCCAGTCTAAGATGTGGCTGGGAATCAAGACAGGAGGCAGCACTTCTTGCTGGATGGGCCCCAGGTCTGTCTCCCTCGTAGCTTTCATCTTGAAGAAAGAGGCGGTGATGAGGCTGGTGAGCTCCCCGCACCGGCGGGCGTAGTGGGCTCCTGTGCCCGGCTCCCACCCCCCGCAGCTCACTTCTCTCCTTGCCCTGCCCTTCCAGATGCGCTCCTTCTGCCTGGTCTCCACAAAGGACCCACTTTACTGCTCCTTATCTTCGAGATGACCAAGNAAAGAGGCGGTGATGAGGCTGGTGAGCTCCCCGCACCGGCGGGCGTAGTGGGCTCCTGTGCCCGGCTCCCACCCCCCGCAGCTCACTTCTCTCCTTGCCCTGCCCTTCCAGATGCGCTCCTTCTGCCTGGTCTCCACAAAGGACCCACTTTACTGCTCCTTATCTTCGAGATGACCAAGTCTTTTTTTTGTTTTTAATGATTTTATTAATTTTTCTCTGGAGAAAACATCGCTGGGCACTGCAGTGGCACACAGCACGAGTTTGGTAAGGGTGGCTGCCTCACCTTCACCGCCGAAGCATCCTTCAAAGTGCCACCACTCACGCCTGGCGCGTGGTTCACAGGGAGAAAGACTGTGTTTATTTACACTCAAAGAAATATAAGGACACGTCCCTTGCTCAGTGGATAGGTCTAAATTAGGTGGAGCCCAGCTGGACGCGCTTGCAAATGTCTCATTAGCATCTTCTATGTGCACCACTCAAAACTCAAGAGAGCCAAAACTAGTCAGTCACACTAAAAAGCACCCAAACTTTTTTTGAAACCATTTTTTTCAAATTAAATACCTTTACAGACTAAGCTAGGTTATAATAGCCTAAGCAGAATTTTGGAAAGAATACCTCTAATTTAAACAGCTTCAGACTTCGCTTGCATATAAGCTACAAAAACAAAGTGGTGCACAACACTAGTAATAAAACTTTAGGGAAGAAGTTAGCACTTTGTTTTATAAACTGACACTTTCTTGCCACTGCTCACAAATACAATCTTTTAATATCAGGTTTTCTAATTAGACTTGTCACCCAAATGACTTAAAGCTAATGATCTTAGTTTATAACAGTATTCCTGTAGTCTCACCAAATCCCAATCTTCATATACCACAAAAGGTAAAAGCAGCTTAGTAATTCTACTACAGATGTTACCAAAAATGAAGCCCTTTATTAAAATGGTTCATCCTGGAGAGACAGGAAAAGAGAGTTTGGCTGCATGTTTGATAAGCACTTATAAATGCACGTCTTACATGGTGTTTCATTTTGTTATCTTAAAGCATCAACTGAGGCTTCTCTGGTGGCTCAGAGGGTAGTGTCTGCCTGCAATGTGGGAGACCTGGGTTTGATCCCTGGGTCCGGAACATCCCCTGGAGAAGGGCATGGCACCCACTGCAGTGTTCCTGCCTGGAGAATCTCATGGATGGAAGAGCCTGGTGGGTAATGCCCACAGGACTGCAGAGAGTCACACACGACCGAGCAACTTCACTTCTAAAGTATCAACTATTTTCAAAAGCCTGTAAAAGAATTACAGCCTCTTCTTCAAAATGCAGGCTTCAGAGTGGAAGACAGTATTTCCTTATAAAACCTCACTCCCTGAAAAATCAAACACACATTTTCGGTGCGTGGCAGGAGGCAGTCCTGAGAGGTGGGCGAGCTCGGACGTCGTGTGTGACCCTCTCACCAGGGCAGCATCACGAAAGGACAACCCGTCACCACCATCACACTTCACAAGACACTCCCGTGTGGCTGCTGGAAGGAGCTGGCCGTGCACATCAGAAATCCACATCCATTTTCTAGAACACCGTACCGGTCCTCTGAGAAAATCACCTCCTTCCAGGAAACGGTAATGGTACAACATTAAATGAAGAGGATATGAAATTCTGTACAGAAACTACAGGGGAGTTTAACTCGACAGGCAATACTGTATCCAAAGACTGGAAGCAAACACAGCAAAAAACCAACACAGACAGAGGCTCAGTGGCTGACCAGACGGTGCCTACAGTGGGCACAGACGTGCTTTAAAATGTAAACTAGAAAAAAAAAAAAAAAGCTATTTTGGATTCTGGAACCTATTACAAGTAATTCCCTCAGAAAATAAAAACAAAAACCAACCACCTTGTTTTCAGATAATGACAACACTAAGAAGCTTTAGAGTTCTGAACCCTGAAAAAGTCCTCAAAATTAAATGCTTTTTGGGAAAGGACCAATCGTATACAATCCCCATAGCATACAAAGAACTGTTTTGAGTTCAGAAAGAAACGTCCTTAACTGCTGAGAAAAACAAAACAAAAACTGCATATCATGTTGGAATATACAGTTTTCCAACATAAGACATAACTTCCCAAATCAAGTTTCAATTCCCCTGCCGTGTGAACAGAGGAGCCCGCGGGCGGGAGTGCACTGTGACCCGGGGGCCTCGGCACGGAGTGCAGCGCCGCCCCTAGCAATCCTAGCGACCCGCAAGGCCCAACACAGGCAACAGTCAACGCTGAGTAACCAAGGCTTCCTACGCCTAAGAGCACACCGCAGGTGAGAGAAGACCCGGGTCAGTCCACTCCCAGTTTGCTGTTCAATCCAGCGCCCCTCACTCGGGGCAGCAGAGCAGCCGCCTGGGCAGTAGGGAGCCACCCCCAGCTCCAGTCAGGCAGGCCAGAAAGGCGCAGATGCGGGCAGCCAGCCTGTCTCACACCCTGCTGGGCGTGGCCACAGCTCCCAGAGCCCACAGTCACCGCTGGGTTAGCTGTGCTCTTAAGGGAGGCAGGGGGAACCGCAGTCAGGATCCCACCGTGACCCCACTCACCCACACTAGCCGTGACCTTACCCTCATAGGGCCTGCGCGCCTGGGTCCTTCCTGAGCTGGCAAACGTGCGCCGATTCCGCATGCTCGTGGCAGGGAGGCTACAGATCAGTGCTCGACACCGTTCACTGGATCGCCAGCAGCACCGCGGGGGATTCACCTGCCGGCAGGTGGTGCCTGGTCCCCAGGGCCTGCCCATCCCAGGACACGGCGTGGCAGCTGCCCCACACATGCCTGGTGAGGAGGGGGAGCTCGTGGGCGCCAGGCCCCATCGCTGGATCATAAGCCATGCTCACAGGTAAGCAGTGCCAGCCTCCGGGACAGCGCACAGGCTTCAGATGGGCGTTGGCTGGCTGCTCCTTCCCAGGTGCCCACCCCCAGGCCCCACACACGTGGTCCTCCTCCTGCCTGTCGGGCTCAACTCTTCCCTCCCCTTTCCATCCCTGGGGTCTCACCCTCACCTCTTCTGACCGCCCTTCTGCTCTCTCGTCCCTTTCCTTTTTCTCCAGAGCACTTATCACGTGTGTGGCTATTTACTTCTTTGCTTTTTAATGTGGGTTCCTCCGAATAGCATCTAAGATTGATGTGAACAAAGATCACTTTCATTCGGGTCACTAGCAGGTACTCAGCCTGCTGAAAAGTGCCTGACTGGCTGGTGGGTGGCCGGGACCATGTCCTGGAGCAGCTGCTGAAAGCTGGCAGCTAACACGGTTTCTTTACGGCTTGGCTTATCTCCTGAAAAGTGCTTCGTAAGGCCTTCTTGTCCTCTTACACTTGCTCCTCAGTTCTCACATTTGAAAAGAATTCAGATTATCGGGATGAGAATGGACGCTCTGAAAGTGATGCCTAAACTGTGACATCTGCAGAGCATCCAACAGCCACACACAAAAGCGCCGAGTGGACCCGTTCAGGTGCTTTCCTATACAAAGAAAAGGTCTACAGGATGCCTTTCTTTTTATAAAGCTCCCTTTCGAAAGGAAGCTGTCTTACATTAGGGTCAAATGTGCAAAGTACAAGAGGTGGGGACCCTGGCTTCTTACTAGATTGTAACACCAACCTAAAAATTGATTCCAATACTTGATCATAACCATTTAAAAGTTAAAGAAAAATCTAAGTGTACTGCTCCTTACCCTAGTGTAGGGCTGAAATGTATATGATGTATACGACATGAACTCAATTCCCCATCATCTTTGAAGCTGCAGCTAACAAAGACAGTCTTACTGCAAACGTGACAAATTAGTGTCATTTGAAAACGGCAAATCATTTGCGAGGCGATATTTTACCTCTACAGGCTCAATCACATTCCTTTTATGAAAATATTTCAACGAGGATACATAGTGTTTGCAGCTTTGTGAATGTAAAGCATTTGACTATTAAGGCTTAAAAAACATTAACAGAAAATGCACTCAGAGGCCACCTCACACCTGAAGAGCTGCGTGCCCGGCTGGTGGGGCCTGCGCCTCCTCTCACCTGTGGGGCCCGCCAGCTGGGCACCGCTGGGCACCGCTTGTGAGCCGCTCCCCAGACACCAGAGAAGCGGGCGCCACGGCTCACGGCCGGCGCCGCCCCGAGGTTTCCTTTTACTTAATTTAACGTCAGTAAGTGCGAACCACTGCACTTCACGGCAAGAAGTCTCAGCACACACCACGCGATGTCAGAGCGCAGACTCGCCTCACGGTTTCTACTGAGGCGGTTCATCCCATGTAACAGGAAAACAGTCTTGAAGATATCACTCGGGGATAAAAAGTGGTAACCAGGATACTGAAAGGGAAAGTGAAAGCCTCTCAGCCCACGACAGTACTCACTTCCCAGCACCTCTTGCTGAATTTTTTAGAAAAGGGAAGACACACACCCCAGGAAGAGGCTGACGCAGCGGCCCCGGTGGAAAAGCCCGCGACACCAGGCTATCTGGGAGAGGCAGGGCTGGCACCGAGAGTTCTGTTTGCAAATCTGGAGTTTGTTTTGCTCCATCACTCTATTAATGTTTCCAGTTGGTATTTTTTTTAACAAATGGTCAGGAGTTCTAAAATCTCTCAGAAAGTGACATGAAACCTTAAAGAAAAAAAAAAAAAATAAAGACTCTGTGTTTTATGAATGTAACGAATTTTTCTAGGTTGGAAAACGCCCAACACCCTCAACATGAATGCTGCCAACATCTCCACCAGGGAATGGCAGAAAGGGAAAGCGGGTCCGTGTGCGCAGTAGGGGTGGTGGGGAGTGCTGGAGAAGCGCGGGGCTCTGGCCTGTGCAGACCACACACCTGAAGCATTCCAGGAGCACATTCTCCAAACAATTTAACAATTCCGGCTATACATCTCATGCAGTGCAGGAGACCCAGGTTCCATCCCTGGGTTGGGAAGATCCCCTGGAGAAGAGAATGTCAACCCACTCCAGTATCCTTGCCTTGAATCCACGGCCACAGCCCACGGTGGGGGAAACAGTCAGACACAGCTGAAGCGACCAAGCACGCACACGTGCGAACGTCGAGAACCACACCGCGCGCTCTCGACCTGAGAATCAAGCGCAGGGTCGCTGGGAAGTCGTCACGCAGCAACACAGCCGTGGGCGCCTCAGGCCCTCCCGGTGCCACCGCCAGAAACCACGAGGTCTGATGAGGACGGAGGGCTCTTCCGTACTGGTTACAACACAGGATTTTCACGCTGGAAATCAAGCTCAGAGAGTTACATCAGAGCTGACGGTGCTTTACACTGTAGAAAAGGACTTACAGCCTGTGGATGTGGCAGGACTGTTAACAGCTAATGATGGTAACATGATCAGTAGGTCACGGGCACTGGGCCACAGGCTTTATTTACGTGGATGATCTGAGCTCATGGAATCCCTGCAACTCATAATAGTCTCAGAATCGTCCGCACTTCGCAGTGGAAGAAAGAGGAAGTCAGAGAGGCTGGGGGCCTTGCGGGGGCTCACACAGGAGAGGCGGAGCAGGATGCCGGCTCCCTGTGGCCTTCAAGTCCCCTTCACCCCGTGGCACAGCCGGAAACCACACCACACTGTAGAGTGCCTACATTTTACAGTATGTGAAATAAATCAATAAACGCAGACAGAGTCACTTTCTAATTTGCTTGGAAGATACAAAGTAAAGTTCCATGTACCAAAACCAAGGCTTATGTACAAGGCTTATGACGTAGACCAAAACCAAAACAAATGCCACAAGGGTAGTTCTGCTGAACGGTTCCACAGCGACGGTAAGCAGCTGCGGATGGAAAAGGTAGCCCACTGCACTGACTCAAAGTCTTTTCTATTGATTTTGCAAAAGAAGAGAAATTAGATGGGAAAGATTAAGATGAACGACTAGACCACTGAAAGGGACTGGCAAACTCAGCCAAGGCCACTAAGTCCAGCTTCAAAACAAAGCTGTTTCCTTGATCCGTGTCAGCCCATCCTAACAATGTGGATGTGACAAAAGCCCTTCAGCAAAGCCATCTTGCAAAAAAAAAAANAAAATGGACTGGAATGGGTGAATTTAACTCAGATGACCATTATATCTACTACTGTGGGCAAGATTCCCTTAGAAGAAATGGAGTAGCCATCATAGATAACAAAAGAGTCCAAAATGCAATACTTTGATGCAGTCTCAAAAATGACAGAATGATCTCTCTTCATTTCCAAGGCAAACCACTTAATATCATGGTAATCCAAGTCTATGCCCTGTCCAGTAATACTGAAGAAGCTGAAGTTGAATGGTTCTATGAAGACCTACAAGACTTTCTAGAACTAACATCCAAAAATAGATGTCCTTTTTATTATAGGGGACTGGAATGCAAAAGTAGAAAGTCAATAAATACCTGGAGTAACAGGCAAATTTAGTCTTGGAATACAGAATGAAGCATGGCAAAGGCTAATAGAGTTTTCCCAAGACAATGCACTGATCATAGGAAACACCTTCTTCCAACAACACAAGAGAAGACTCTATACATGGAAATCACCATATGATCAATACTGAAATCAGATTGAATATATTCTGTGCAGCCAAAGATGGAGAAGCTCTCTACAGTCAGCANTACAGAATGAAGCATGGCAAAGGCTAATAGAGTTTTCCCAAGACAATGCACTGATCATAGGAAACACCTTCTTCCAACAACACAAGAGAAGACTCTATACATGGAAATCACCATATGATCAATACTGAAATCAGATTGAATATATTCTGTGCAGCCAAAGATGGAGAAGCTCTCTACAGTCAGCAAAAACAAGACCAGGAGCTGACTGTGGCTCAGACCATGAACTCCTTATTGCCAAATTCAGACTCAAATGGAAGAAAGTAGGGAAAACCACTAGACCATTCAGGTATAACCTAAATCAAATCCCTTACAATTATACAATGGAAGTGACAAAGAGATTCAAGGAAGTAGATCTGATAGACAGAGTGCCTGAAGTACTATGGAAGGAGGTTCATGATACTGTATAGGAGGCAGTGATCAAGACCATCCCCAAGAAAAAGAAATGCAAAAGAAGGCAAAATGGTTGTCTGAGGAGGCCTTACAAATAGCTATGAAAAGAAGAGAAGAGAAAGGCAAAAGAGAAAAGGAAAGATACGTTCTGTCAGTTCAATACAGTCTCTCAGTCGTGTCCGACTCTTTGTGACCCCAAGAATCTCAGCACACCAGGCCTCCCTGTCCATCACCAACTCCTAGAGTTCACTCAAACTCACGCCCATCAAGTCGGTGATGCCATCTAGCCATCTCATCCTCTGTCATCCCCTTCTCCTCCTGCCCCCAATCCCTCCCAGCATCAGAGTCTTTTCCAATGAGTCAGCTCTTCGCANAGCCATCTCATCCTCTGTCATCCCCTTCTCCTCCTGCCCCCAATCCCTCCCAGCATCAGAGTCTTTTCCAATGAGTCAGCTCTTCGCATGAGGTGGCCAAAGTACTGGAGCTTCAGCTTTAGCATCATTCCTTCCAAAGAAATCCCAGGGCTGATCTCCTTCAGAATGGACTGGTTGGATCTCCTAGCAGTCCAAGGGACTCTCAAGAGTCTTCTCCAACACCACAGTTCAAAAGCATCAATTCTTCGGCACTCAGCCTTCTTCACAGTCCAACTCTCACATCCATACATGACTACTGGAAAAACCATAGCCTTGACTAGGTGGACCTTTGTTGGCAAAGTATGTCTCTGCCTTTGAATATGCTATCTAGGTTGCTCATAACTTTTCTTCCAAGAAGTAAGCGTCTTTTAATTTCATGGCTGCAGTCACCATCTGCAGTGATTTTGGAGCCCCTCAAAATTATGTCAGCCACTGTTTCCACTGTTTCCCCATCTATTTCCTATGAAGTGATGGGACCGGATGCCATGATCTTTGTTTTCTGAATGTTGAGCTTTAAGCCAACTTTTTCACTCTCCTCTTTGACTTTCAAGAAGCTTTTTAGTTCCTCTTCACTTTCTGCCATAAGGGTGGTGTCATCTGCATATCTGAGGTTATCGATATTTCTGCCACCAGTCTTGATTCCAGCTTGTATTTCTTCCAGTCCAGCATTTCTCATGATGTACTCTGCATATAAGTTAAATAAGCAGGGTGACAATATACAGCCTCGATGTACTCCTTTTCCTATTTGGAACCAGTCTGTTGTTCCATGTCCAGTTCTAACTGTTGCTAAAAGTCATTCTGATAGTTGTCCTTTGGCCCAGGTCTAAGAGCATCTCTCAACCTACCCTGGATTTCACCTACTGCTCCTTATGAGGGAACAAGACAATTTTTTATGATCATAAGGCAACTCAGTGAATGATGTTTTGACATCATCTTTAACATCTTCACTGTAACTATAATAACAAGTTTCTTTACACTGTTTTTTAATATCTGACTATGGCTCAATGAGGCCAAAACTCACATCAATAACTTTAATTCAGTAAAGGGCAAAACACAGGCTGCACATTTCTAAAGTTTTGATTTAATCTAGGAATAAATGTTTAGTATATCCAGTGCAATGAAGAAGTTCTTCCAAATATTACCTCTTGAACAGCAGTGAATTTTAGGTTACATCCTAGGATAAGGAGAGCAATTCACACTGGCTATTGCCTTTAAGACAATGAGGAACTGGAGAAACTCACTGAAGATCTGTATTTAAATAGATTGTGTGCAAGGGGAGAATAAATGTCTGCAGAGAGAGCTTCTGGATGTTCTTATAAAAAAAATTTTGTGCTTGATTCTAGCACACAAATTCTTCTTTCAGAAGAATGGATGATTGTAGAACTAAAGGAAAAACACAAACTCCAAATTTAGTAATTCAGTCTTGATTAAAATCAAGCTGAAATCAGAAATTGAAAATATTTAGTAACAAAACACTTGAAATAATGAAGAACTGTTGATACATGGGCTCTGGGCATAGAAAACACTGAGCTGGTTTCTTAACATCTTGTTTTGAAACCTAAGAAAATATATTAGGAAATATTTGCACACCAAGCACCTTAAAAGTTGCGTTAATTTAATCTTTAGTCTGTTTCTTAGCATTATACTAAGTTTCTATCTATTGTTCTGTAATTAAAAAAGCAAAAATATTTTTTAAAATATTGAAAGTTTAATAGTTTCAAAGACTGATGACTTATTATTCTGGGAGTTTGAATGCTCAAGATAAAAGGCTATATTCACAGAATTTTTGATGGGAAAAACTGTTAAAATAGAAAATTCTCTGTTTCCTAGAAAATTTTATTTGTGAACTGTAAAGAGACTTTTGTTGTATGGATGTTTACCCACTCCTCCTTTCATAGGAACAGAATTTTTAGCTGTGTATAGGAATATCTAGAATAGAGGTAGTGAGGGATAGCCACATAACTGAACTGTAAAAAGATCATTTTAGAAATTGAAGAAGAAATTGTAGAAATGCAATCAGTTTTCTTAGACAATTGTTAATATCCCAAAGTTGTATGCCTTAGACTCAGAGTTGTCCAATCCAACTTTCTGCAATGATGAAAATATACTATATCTGTGCCACGTGATATTGTAGCCAGTAGCTATATGTGGCTATTGAGCCTTTGAAACATGGCTAATATAATGGAGAAATTGAACTTTTAACTGATGCAATTTAATTTAGATTTAAATAACCATGACCTTAAATTATAGCCATAATGATTTTAGTTTTCAAAAGATTTAATGCTCAATAATATATTCACAGAATATCTCTCTTTGAGAATTTAAACCTTCTAGAGACACCTCCCACATAAATGAATTACAAAATATGTGCTTAGGTGCCTTGACTTGATTTGCTTTACAAGGTTGTTAGCCATGAGTCAATTAAATACTGGAGAAGAACATTTGGTTGTCTACTAAACACAATGATTTTTGATAAAGTTGGGCTTTACTTTGGAAGAGTAATTAGAAGGTGGGCCAGTGATGGACTGAAAGCTCTCCTATATAATGACAGTTCAGTTCAGTTCAGTTCAGTAGCATCTGACTCTGCAACCCCATGAACCACAACACGCCAGGCCTCCCTGTCCCTCACCAACTCCCGGAGTCCACCCAAACCCATGTTCATCGAGTCGGTGATGCCATCCAACCATCTCATCCTCTGTCATCCCCTTCTCCTCCTGCCCTCAATCTTTCCCAGCATCAGGGTCTTTTCAAATGAGTCAGCTCTTCGCATCAGGTGGCCAAAATATTGGAGCTTCAGCTTCAGCATCAGTCCTTCCAATGAGTATTCAGAACTGACTTCCAACCAAGTAATTAACTAGAGGGGAAAGCTTAGCTTTCTGTACTCTTTGCTGGGAATGGGATGTACACAGCTCAACTAAAAGAGGGAAAATTCATCATGGTTATAGCACAGATGAAATTAGAAAAAGATTCCAGTTCTAGCTCAACTAACTCACTGTGTGATCTTGGGCAATCTACCTAATGATCACCTTCAGTTCATTATCTATAAAATGAAGCTAGCAATAACTCCAATTTATAGAGTTGTAGGTTCAAATGAGATAATTTTCATTAAGTACTTGGTGCAGCGCCAGGATAAGAGTAACAGAAAGTCAGATCACCATCTAGTTTTAGGACCAAAGGATAAAAATGAAAAAGATGAACAGCAACAACAAAATTCCCCGAATGACAGACTCAGCCACCAATGGGAGTGTATTAATCTTGTAAAGGCTTTGGGATACTTCTCTGTAGAGGCAGAGTAGAATTTATAAAAGCTAGGGGATTATCAAATAATTAGCATATGTCCAAATAGTCAACATATGACTAGAGGGATTCATGTAAGTGTTAAGAAACATTATATCTACTTTTTTAGTATGTTGAATCAGAACCGGAGATTTCTATCACATGAGTCAGAAAGCTTAAAAACAGTCTCATTAGGTTGACAAAGATAAAAGTTGGTAAAGCTTACCCTAATTATATATTTATTTCCCTCAAAATCAGAAGAGATTAAAGGTCAAAATCATTGCGTGTGGAAAACTGGATGCTCTCTCGTCCATGTCTCTTACATGCACATAACTAATTAGAAAATCAAATACACTCTGTCTGTAATAATAAAATTTATCAATTTTAGTTTCTAGTTTACATTGAGATGGTGAGACAGGGTAAGAAACTTCATGGAAGAAATTAACAAATTGAATATCCTCACTTTCCAACACTGTTGGTATTGAAATATTTGCTAGGCATTTGCCATTTTCTTAGCTTAGGTATGTAGGAGAAAAAAACAGAAGTAAGTCAGGACTAAGTGAACTATGGTTGTAATAAAACTGGGTGAATCTGAAAAATACTGTGTGAGCCAAATAAAAATTTTACCAAATAACCTCTAATAACCTCCTCACCCATTTTCAACCTGATATTTTATTATCTTAATATTTTGTATATTCTAGCAGTAAAGCCAAAGATATCCCAGAGGATGTTATTACAAAATCATAAGACTCTCATCTTAAAATAAAAATATAAGCAAAAAAAAAAAAAGTAATTTGAAATGTTGGGTTTTCTTACTTCTATGACCTAATCTGGCTGCATTTCAGGAGAGGAATGTTGGTCATTTTAAGAGTTTTAGTTACTGGAAGATAGGAGTTTGTGGTGCGGGGAGGTACGGATTTAAAGGGATGGTGAAGAAAAGCTGGTGTTGCTTAGAAATGGCAAGTTATAACTACAAGTGTAGTATGCCCTCCTGGATTTGAAAAGTTGATCTTGTCAGAGGCAGAGCCATCTAATCAGCTCTTGAATATAGAGCAGTTTTCTGGCTTTCTATATTCATCGGGGTAAGCATCAGAAATCAACCCCAGATAACTTATATGATAAAA
>SJYA01006995.1:0-19602 GCA_006410615.1 Neotragus moschatus
AGACTCTTGAGAGTCCCTTGGACTGCAAGGAGATCCAACCAGTCCATCCTAAGGGAGATCAGTCCTGGTTGTTCACTGGAAAGACTGATGTTGAAGCTGAAACTCCAATATTTTGGCCACCTCATGTGAAAAGCTGATTGAATGGGAAAGACCTTTATGCTAGGAAAGATTGAGGGCAGGAGGAGAAGGGGACAACAGAGGATGAGATGGTTGGATGGCATCACCCACTCAATGGACATGGGTTTGGGTAAACTCTGGGAGTTGGTGATGGACAGGGAGGCCTGGTGTGCTGTGGNGCTGATTGAATGGGAAAGACCTTTATGCTAGGAAAGATTGAGGGCAGGAGGAGAAGGGGACAACAGAGGATGAGATGGTTGGATGGCATCACCCACTCAATGGACATGGGTTTGGGTAAACTCTGGGAGTTGGTGATGGACAGGGAGGCCTGGTGTGCTGTGGTTCATGGGGTAGCAAAGAGTTGGACATGACTGAGCGACTGGACTGAACTGAACTATTGCTTGGAAAAACATGGGTCAATTATAATTCTGAGACAAAAAGTGACCTAGGTTCTGATTTGCTAGAGACATTCTAATTTATCCGTGTTGCTTTTAAATTTTTGATATATATACAAGGGGGATCAATAGTGAAAATTCATACAGGTGGCCAATAGGCACTCGAAAAAAAGGTCATCACTAATTATTAGAAAAATGCAAATCAAAATTACCTCACACCAGTCAGAATGACCATCATTCAGGTACAGTGAGAATGTCCAGTTTTCTAAAGCAAATTTACTTGATGTGACTAACAGATGAGGTTTAGCTGGCAAAAATCAAATCACATCTACAGAATTTCAGACAAAATCTTCAATGTCACTCTCCCTTTTCCCCACCCTTAATCAGTATCCAAATGTCAAGTGGCCATCAGGGCAGTCTGGTAAATTACAAGGTGGATGATCTTGACCTTATAGTATTTTCTCCTCCTCATCTCCTTGGCAATAACAAGAGTTTCTTATTTCCTTTTGGGGAAGGAAGACAGAGAGAGAGACAGAGAGAGGGAGAGAGAGAGAGAAAAGTAACTGTGTGAAACTGTACATTTCTAAAAGAGGCTAAAGTCTGATTAGGTCCTCAGAAGAATGAAAATGGGAAAATAAATGTTTCTTGTGGATGAGATGGTAAGTGTCTCTATAGAAATGAGTCTTCGACCAATGAGATGCATTTTGTGCTATTTTTTGTCTGATTACAGGCTGCCTTTCTGTTGTCCTCATAGTGAACCTGCTTTCCTAGACTTTAAAAAAATAACTCCAAAGCCATCATTAAGGACAAGTGAGAAACTGGTGGAAATTTGGACAGGCTCAAAATGTTTTTATTTTAGTGAGTTCTAAGTACCTAGTTTGGGGGCTATCCAGGGTTTAGACATGCTAACATATCAATATTATTAATTATCATTATGTTTTTATATAATGCTGCTAAGTCACTTCAGTTGTGTCCGACTCTGTGTGACCCCGTAGACGGCAGCCTATCAGGCTCCTCCATCCCTGGGATTCTCCAGGCAAGAACACTGGATTGGGTTGCCATTTCCTTCTCCAATGCATGAGAGTGAAAAGTGAAAGTGAAAGTCGCTCAGTTGTGCCTGACTCTTAGCGACCCCATGGACTGCAGCCCATCAGGCTCCTCTGACCATGAGAGTTTCCAGGCAAGAGTACTGGAGTGAGGTGCCACTGCCTTCTCCTATGATATAATATATACTATATATTGACATTATGCTATTAATATTAATTATAATACAGATTAAGATTAATCATATATGTATAACAAATATATTAATAGCTGATATTTCCCCTGATCTTCTCAGCATGTGAGGAAATCACTCTCTGCCATGAAAGCATCTAGATTTGGGTTTCGTGTTGGCCCTGGCAGATGTACACAGGGCTGTCCAGCACTAGTTCTGGCTTGCTTTTATCTTCTCCTTCTCTCTGCTCCCATGCTCGGAGTCTATCCCTGGCTTCATGTGTTGACTCTAATGCACCTGGGTCTCTCGTGTGGCTTCTTAACTAGTCTAGACTTCCTTTCCTGCCTTACTGCCTTCCTTTGCCCCTGCTGACCCCCCACTCTGTGTGCTTCTTTGACTTGGTGGCTTTTGCGGCTTGGAGCAAAAGGTTCTCTGTGCTGCAGAGCAATGTAACATATCAGGTCTGTTCCAGGCTCTCCCCATCAGGGGAGATCTTATCCCTTTTCAACTTTAGCCTAAAGTTGAACATGAAGGGAAAACTAGCGCTTGGAGCAGTGTCCCCATTGGTGTGCACACCTCTTTTCCACGGCGTGCTTTCTGTAGTCAAAGGTGCTTCTGGCAGTTCATTGGCGAATCAGGAAGATGCTGATGAGCCTAAAATTCACTTGCTTCATTAGCAATCTTTACTTCCTCAAAACTTTAAAATATGTTCATGAAGATTTTAGAACAAATGATCTTAAAGTCATTTCTGTTTCTGGGGACAGGAATGTGCCTGTTTTGTAGTTAGAGCAGAGTCTTCAAGGAGAAATATAATTACAGACTTCAGCAGGGTAACTAAAGGGTATGTGTCTATTCTTTTTCTTGTTTCTTTTAGCTATGTTTTCATCATAGAGGAGTCTGAATGAATCAATAGATCATACAATGGTTTTGAGGCATAAACATATTTTGTGTTTGTTATGATTGAGTTAAGATCCTAGGGAGCCATTTCAAGGACTGCCCATAGAAAGGTACAACTTTCGTAGTTTTGGTTGATCTGTAGACTCTAGGTTCACTAGCAGACACTTGGGTTTATTCATAAATGAATTGCAGCAAGGGAAAATACTGTAGGAAGCTGAAATTCTTAGGACTCCCCTAAATCCTCCCAAAATTTGCCTTGGAGCTGTGGATGGTAAACTGCAGAGGACTTGCCCACATTTTGGCAGGGGATTATATATGAGCATAAGAGCTAATCTGTATTCATGATAATTTGCTAAATAAATGTTACTTTGGTTTTACTACACTTGTTCCAGCAAATTGCAACATATATTTTTTCCTATTAGTGTATGAAGCATTTTGTGTGGAACACTATTTTATGTCCTGTGCTTGTTAACTCTCTGAGCATGGCTCCCGTTTTTCAACTGCTGCTTTGAAAAAAGTTATTTGGTTTGAGAATCCTTTTCCTCTCCTGACCTTATTGCCCCCGGATGTGAACAACTTCAAGGAGAAATGCACAAGGGAAGTACTCTGTGCTTCACCTGGAAAGTCACAGACATCTTTGAAGGCTACTGACTCTCACAGTAAAAAAGCAAGACCAATTTTTCTGCTTGCCTAAATTTCTTGGCAGCCTTTCCCTTACTTTATCACTTTCCTCTCCTCTCAAAAATCCTAAAAAATTAACACTAAAGGCTTATTCTCAACTTTATACCCAAACCTACCTACAAACTATACCTTAATACCTAATTGACTAATTATGCATGAAATGTAAATTCTGTTGCACGGTTGCATCAAAATGCAGACTCCTTCAGCGGTGTGAAGTCTGGTGCTGAGCTCAACCCAGTAAGGGTTGCCTGTCTCAAGCCGGCTAGGCTGGTACAGATGCAATTATCTCTCAAGTACTCCAACTACTTTCTTTCACAACATTTCTTTTATTATGCAAATGTACAAATCTAATTTTAATCTGTGAGACCATGTAGCAGATTAAAACTTTGCTCACGTCTTGCTTTCGCTAAGTGTAATTAAAGATATTAATTTTTTTTTTTTCATTTGAGGACGATTCAGCTGCTATCAAGAGTCCTTCATCCTTATCTGCCTGCAGGTCAGGGAACCACAGAGAGCTGCCATGATGACCCAGATTAATCTTCATTCTAAGTGGTCCTGGTTAAGCAGAAGTGACAGCAACGTGAACCAAAGAGAATGGGGGTTTCAGCAGAAGGCAGCTGAAGTGTTTTTCCCTGGTAGGGAGAACAAGTCTCAGTAGATTTCACTAGCATGGGAAATTTTGGCAAGCTTGTAAAGCAAAACTTCAGAGAAGTTTACAAAGTTTACCAAAACCGTCTTCATTAAAAAAAAAAAAAATTAATCAATTGTGAATATCCCTGGTGGCTCAGTGGTCAAGAATCTGCCTGCCAATGCAGGAGACGAGGGTTTGTCCCTGATCGGGGAAGATCTCAGATGCCTAGGAGCAGCTAAGCCCATGCGCCGCCAACTACTGAGTCTGTGCGCTAGAGCCCGGGAGCCGCAACCACCGAAGCCCTCATCCCCTGAAGCCCATGTGCCGCAACAAGAGAAGACGCTGAAATCAAAAGCCCTCCCACCACAGCTAGAGAGCAGTCCCTGCCCCGAAACCAGACAAAGTCAGAGCAGCAACGGAGACCCAGCAGAGCCAAAAAGAAAGACCAAATGAAAATTAAAAGAATGACCAACTTCTCAATACATTAGGAATGTAAACGACTCACGGCGTTTCGAAGACTTAAGTGTGTAAAACAGAGTGGAAAACACCTCAGTAACTTTTTATTGATTACTTGTTGACATTATAATCTTTTGGATATATTGGGCTGCATAAAATATATTATTAAAATTAATTTCACTTGAATGTGGATAATAGAAGGTTAAAATTATGTAACTGCCTCAAACTATATTTCTATCCATCAGATAGGTTTTAGACCCTTAACTCTCACACTGACTGCCTACCACCCTCGGACGGCTTCTTTTATCACTGTTCTCAGGGAAACGAATGAATATATGAAACTCTGAAAATTGCTCTTGATGAATTTTGGTAGTTTCTCTCATGGAATTGAATTGCGGGTGTTGCGGTGTGGGGGTGGGGTCATGCGGAAGGTAAAAAGGGCAGGATTCATGGCTGAAATCAGAGACCACCACTACCACTGCTCACCGTGCAGACGGCGCAGTCAGGAGACGCTGAATGTCCTCTCTGCACTGGCATTTCCAGGACAAGGTTACTTCCCAACTCTGTGGCTGCAATTTCAAACTTCCATACCTTATTTTTCTGAATCGTAACTAACAGATCCAATGCATGGACACCTGAAGAACTAAATGGAACAAGAATTTTTTTGTTACAATTCATCTGTGTTAACAGATTAAAAATAAAAGTAGATTATTTTGATTAAAACACAGTCAGCATTCATTGTTGCCGTTCAGTTGCTCAGTCATGTCCGACTCTCTGCGACCCATGGCCTGCAGCACACCAGGCTTCCCTGTCCTTCACCATCTGCTATAGTTGGCTCGGATTCGCGGCCACTGAGCTGGTGATGCCATCCAGCCATCCCATCCGCTGGACCCGAGATCCATGTTCTCTCCTCTCCTTCCCCAGCGGGCAGCTGAGGTGTCTGGGTGTGCCCTCGGGATGAGGTGGGGACGAGGGGGAGGAGGGGCTGCTCCCTGGGGCGCTGGTTCTGCAGTCATGGTCTCTCCTGCTTCCTGCAGTCAAGGGCATCTCTGCTGGTCACCACTCCTGTATCACGTGATCCCTGAACGCTGATTTTGCGCAGTGCTCTGTGGTCCTCTCATATCTGATGGCACTTCCCATGCAGTTCCTGGACATGCTGGTTGACCTGCAGCCTTTGGCTGTGGACCCAGTCTGCTCTATAGCCAGCAGCACGAGACCCCTGCTTGGGGCTCCCCAGAGCGTCTGGGGATGTCTGGACTAGCACTCCACGGCCTGTGGGTCCCCTGGGTGGCTCCGGGAGCTAAACTCAGGCCCCCTCCACGCGACCCGCGTGCCCCTGACCTCGCTCTGACGCAGGTGTTCACAGTGAGTGGAGCGAGAAGCTCTGTCTGCCATTGCTTCCTTGCTTACAACACGCCTCCCGCGCCACGGACCTGGGCGAGTGACGGGAAATCAGGAGACACCCACCCCACAGCCCACGTGGGGCCTGAAGAGACGCTACCTTCCTTTCTGCATCTTTTCTGGCAAGAACCTCCCTTATACCACATCCTCCTCTGGGTTTATGTGAGTGTTATGTCTTCGGGAAAGTTGATTTATGAGGAAGAGAAATAAAAATGAAGAGTGAAAAGGAACTGGATGAACAAAAGAAACTGGCCGACTAGCTTTACTGTTTGTTCCAAAACGGACTTTCCACATGCCTTACTGTTTTGTTTAAGCACTGCATTCTCGGAATGCCATGGGTGACTCTGCGTTGGCAAAGTGAAAAAAAGAGAAAGACGAAAACCGAAATCAAGCCTAAGCAGTTTTGAAATCACCTGCCCTCGTGACTCATCTGTGCTCAGCACCTCCTTTGGCAAGCGCTTCAGAGTTGGCAGTGTCTCCTGTCGTTTATGCTTTATATTTCTTTAGCTGCTTATTCCATCTGCTGCAGCTCTTTGCAATCGATACCATGAGTCCCGCTCTGTCTCTAAAAACCACAATATAAAAATGTATATATTTTTAAAAAATGCAATAAATACAAGGCCCAGGGTGACACTCAGGAGCCTGTGGGGAAGCCCGTGGGGGGAATGTGCATGGAGTCTGCGTGGATGTCCCAGGCACCCCCCAAGAGAGTGGGACCCCCATTCCTTCTCTGTCTAGTTCTTGGGTTTGCTTTGTATCGTGACATCATAGTTTTCCTGCATCAATTCAAACACATCTCCCCATAAAAGAGATGTACACATGTAGACATAAGTATTTCAAATGAATGTATGGATAATGGGTCCATTACTCCCAGCTTGAAGCAAATACACAACAGGAAGGGAGGGACAGACAGCTTCTTAAAAGCTGTGCTTTGGGGAAAACTGTGAGCTAAAAATGCTGCCTGCCATATCAGTAAACAAAGGGTGCTGCAGCCACCCAGCCATCACAGAACAGCTGCCCTGGTGATGGTGAGCCCCAGGGGCCCGATGCCCCCTCCCGTCAAGCAGTCAGCCTCTGCAGTCACCCTCTACCCCCGACGGTGCACCTGGAGGAGACTCCGAAGGAAAAGGCAGAGGATACTGGCCCTAGATAGCTGAGGTGCATATGACTTCAATGAACCTAGACTTTGCATCTTCCCATACATAGAAACCTGCTAGTTTCATTAACTTGAGATGTCTGCTTTTGTTTAAGTAACGGTAATCACTTGATGTTCTAACTACCAGATCTTTGTTGCAAAAATTCCTATATATCTTGGCTACTCTCTCCCTGCCCCTCTCGCCTCTTTGGAACAG
This sequence comes from Neotragus moschatus, assembly GCA_006410615.1. Classification (NCBI taxonomy): domain Eukaryota; kingdom Metazoa; phylum Chordata; class Mammalia; order Artiodactyla; family Bovidae; genus Neotragus; species Neotragus moschatus. The sequence continues at coordinate 7,147 of SJYA01006995.1, forward strand.
TCCCTCAGAGCTATCTGAGAGTCTTGTCTTCTGGACTTGAAGCCCACAGAATAAAACCTAACTCTTAACTTTTAGGTCGTGATTCTTTTTTGTTCAGTCAATGAAACAGATCTAGATAAAATACTTGTTATTTTTCTACAACTGCAACAAAACTGTTGTGAACAATATTACATTATTCCACTGCATTTAGTCTGAAAGTCATATTCTTTCATTATCAATTACTTTAATGCATTTTTGTATTTTCTTAAGTTTGGGCAAAAGCTGCCCATTATTTCCCCAGTGACTTGATGAAACTGTACTGACTTTGTAGATCGGCCAAAACTGGGTAAAAAAGAAAAGCATGGTGGCACGAGAAAACCAGAAGACCTGTCTTTCGTGAAGAACTTGATCTTTCCTTACACAGGTATTTAAATATCCAGTACACATATGCTTATGAGTAAAAGAAGTAAGACGGCTGTGTGTCTGCGGTGAGCTGGCTAAGTTGATGGCTGTCTGGACTGCCTACCCAAAGGGTCATCTAATATTTGATCATAAACACAGTCCTTGAAAGTTTCAGTTTTCTTTGAATTACAGAAAGAAAAGCCTACTATGAAGAACACTTTCAAAGGTCTCATTATGGTTCTGAATCCTGTAGAAATTATGCTCTCTCCTTTTGACATCTTGCAGTAAATAAGACTGCTAATATTTTGACTTTCAACAAATTGCTCTTCTGCTCTCGGCAGCTAACGGTTATGAAAAGAGACAGTGCTCCATTAGTTACAGCGATTTAGTCTGGGGACACCAGCAGAAACACACAAAATCCATTAGCGGAGCCAACGGCTATATCCAATTCTAACAAAAAGGGCTAAGCACAATTTCTAAGATGAGTCTCAAAATTTCCTTGAAAAGAGCTGAGATGATCATTTGAGTAACTAAAGCAACAGCGCTGGCTGGATTTAAGCCAAGAGATTTGTTTTCAAAATACTGTAACCGGTACGTTCGTGCGAAAATCCGCTCTCTGTTGCCAGAGGCATATGAGCTGGGAAGAGGGGTTACCAGATCACACCTGGGCTCAGTAAACCTGGGATCCTGCCCCTGGTGCTGCTTTGTGTTCCAGAAGATGGCAACAACAACAATTATAAGAAAAATTATCATAAATCTGCAGTTCTATGAGCAGCCATACAAGGTCACCATCGGGAGAAACACATCCATTTCTGCTTCCCACAGGGATCACAAGACTTTGACTTTTAGGTCCTCGGACATGTGTTGGCCAAAAAGCTCATGGACAAACCCAAATGGACTTTTTGGCCAACGCAATACTTTCATTCCCCTGGGGAAACTTACAGAGTACAGATGGGTCTCCTTTTTAATTTGGTTGCTAGTAAGACACTTGGTCTGATGATTTATTCAACAGCATTTCCTAAAAGAATGCCACTATTCCTAAAAGCCTTTTTGGGGAACTCCTTTTCATCCGAAAAGTATGTGAAAAAGAAGCTGTGAAGCTATGGTGAGATAGACTTGTGCTGAGGAATTAGCCTTTACAAACAATGAGCACCAGATATCTGGAAAATAGAAGGTGAAATAAATCCAAATGAGTGTGAACACACAGGCTGTCCTGCACGTGCGTTACTCAGGATGTGTTATCTTCCTCTGCATTTCTCACTGGAACTCTTCCCTAGGGCAGAGCCCTTTATCAAGAGATGGTTGCTCATCTGCTTATTCCAAATATAACACATCCCTGAGGGGTCAGCTCTGAGACGTAACATGCCAGCCACATAGAAACTCTTGGTACCAGTGAGAGGTGAATTCCCTGTGCTAGGATTTCAGTGGGGCAATACACATAAAGTGCCTGATTGGGTTCAGCTCACAGGTGTATTGAAAAATGCCAGAACATTCTGCGGAACCCTATGCCAAGGTCACAGGATGAAAATCTCTGGAACTGACCGAGCCTCATAGCAACTGCTGCCATGAGCCTCCAGATCTAAACCAGCCAGTTCCCTACCCCGTATTACGTAAAATACACACCCTACAATCTGCCCTATAGCATCTGAACCAGTCACCTAATGCCACCATCCCTGTGGGAATTTCCTGTCTTGAGGCTATAAGAACCGGCTGCAACTGCAAAAGCATCCAGCTCGGCCTTGAGCCGGTCTGCTGCTCTGCCAGCATTTCCCACTCTGATAAACTTTATTCTCTTGCCTCATGTCTGGACATTCTTTTCCAATCCGCACACGGACCAGGACACGTTCCTGCATAGACCAGGCCTCTTGGGATTATTAATCTTCTTGACTTTTCCCACAAAATTCCCTTATAAAGGGACTAGGGAATAGCAGTGGGAAGCCAAAAGTCTGGCCCCCGCTGTACCAGATCCCGCCCAACATCCAATATGAAGAATTGGTTTGACTATAAGTCTAAGTGAAGTGAAAAGCAGATAAACTGTAGAGATGGACTTCCCTGATGGCTCAGGAGTAAAGAATCCTCCTACCGATGCAGGAGATGTGGGTTTGATCCCTGGGTCGGGAAGGTCCCCTGGAGCAGGAAATAGCAACCCACTCCAGTGTTCTTGCCCGGGAAATCGCTTGGACAGAGGAAAGTGGTGGTGGGGTTGCGGGGGAGGGGAGGCTACAGCCCAAGGGGTAGCAAAAGAGCTGGAAACGCAAGAGCTCAACTTAGTCAGACATGACAAACAGCAAACTGTAGAGATCTATATCTGGACTGTGTCTAATCTGATTCCCTCATTTCTGGCAAGGAGACAACGAGGACCGGGGGTCCCCTTTGTATCTCCAGCTGCACTCAGGGCCAGGCCAGGCCAGGGTCTAACTACTCACCGTCTGTTGACTGAATGGAATGAGGTAACGCCTAGTGCGGTATACACAGGTAATACTTCCATGACCTAAGTATGTAAGTCTGACTTCCTGTGGTTTTTCCTCTGGTCTAGGCTTACCACTTTCAGGCTTATCAGAGAAAGTATGGCTCTAGGAATTATCACAAGGTGGGCAGACGGAGGTACCACTCATGCGAACCTATACAAGCCTCTGGCGTGAAGCTCCTTTCTGGGGCACAGAGCCTTCATCCAACAGAGGGAACGTGCTGATGCACCTTCATTTAACTGCGCCCTTGTTACTCGACTCAGTAAACAAGGGTCAAGCTTCCGGTGGCTCAGAGGTTAAAGCATCTGCCTGCAATGCGGGAGACCTGGGTTCAATCCCTGGATTGGGAAGATCCCCTAGAGAAGGAAATGGCAACCCACTCCAGTATTCTTGCCTGGAGAATCCCATGGACGGAGAAGCCTGGTGGGCTACAGTCCATGGGGTCAGAAAGAGTCGGACACGACAGAACGACTTCACTTTCATTTTTACTTGGGAGTCCTAGGGTCCCTGTGGTTGCCCACCAGCAAGGGACTTCCACGGCACTTGGACAGAAGGCCAGACCTATGCTCTGGCTGTATCTGCTGTTTCTCACTTTGCCAGCCAGGCCTGGCACCACCCCAATTTGCCTTCTCTCAGCAGGTTCCACTGGTGGCAGAACCTCAGATCAAAGTGCAGGAAATGATGGACTCCCGTGGCCTCATCACAAGCGCTAAGAGGATCTTACAAATCAAAGAAGTAAGGTTTAGCTATTACATGGTCTATTAAAGATTACAGTTCTTGAAGAAAAGTTTCAGCAAAGCTGTATTTTTCTGAATCAAACAGCCACTAAAATATGTCTTATTCTCTGAAATAACTTTATACAGTTGACCAGAAAGAGAAGCACGTGGAGAGTGGTACCCAAGTCACTGAGTCAAGCGACATCTGCCTGAGGTTGAACTTGCTACATTTCTCCTCCTCCAAGGACCAGATGGGTGTAGCTAGCATCTGCAAAGACATCCAGAAAACTGATCACCAGGCAGTCAGTTAAGAACACCCAAGAAGGCCTGAAGACCTTTCTTTGAATGAGAGTTCTAGAAAGATCGGGAGAACTCAGAGCACAGGACGTGCGGCCTCCAGAGGAAATAAGAGGCTGCTTCCCTGCGTTTGCTGCTGGTGCCTGTGGGTTCCAGCTTCGGGTCCAAACACTCGTGGCCCTGGGGCAGGCCTGACTGGCACTTCCACGGGCTGGCTCTACTGCTGCTTCTGTGAACCAGGGTGAGTGGAACCCCCAGCGCATTTGCGCTATGCTAACTTGTGCTACTTCCAGTAATGACACAAAGCAGGAAGTTCCCAATTAAAATCATCCTTTACAAACACATTTGGTTCCACGGATTTATAAAGCTCTAGAATACCTCTGGGAACTTACCCTTCCTACGTGTTTTGTGGGCAGTTACATGATCTGTGACAAACCTAGACCGCATATGAAAAAATAGAGACATCACTGCCAACAAAGGTCTATAATAGTCAAAGCTTTGGTTTTTCCAGTAGTCATGTACGGATGTGAGAGCTGGATCATGAAGCAGGCTAAGCATTGAAGAACTGATGCTTTTTAATTGTGGTGCTGAAGAAGACTCTTGAGAGACCCCTGGACTGCAAGGAGATCCAACCAGTCAATCCTAAAGAAAATCAACCCTGAATATTCATTGGAAGGACTGATGTTGAAGCTGAAGCTCCAATCCTTTGGCCACCTGATTCAAAGAGCTGACTCACTGGGAAAGACCCTGATGCTGGGAAAGATTGAAAGCAAAAGGGGAAGGGAACAGCAGAGGATGAGATGGTTGGATGGCATCACCGAATCAACAGACATGAGCAAACTCCAGGAGATAATGAAAGACAGAGGAGCCTGGCATGTTACAGTCCAAGGGGTTGAAAAGGCTCGGACATGACTTAGTGCCTGAACAACAACAATATCAACACAATCTGTATTCAACAAACAAAACTGACAAGATCAACAAACAGGGGATTCCCTGGTGGTCCAGTGGTTGCGACTTTGCCTTCTAAAGCAAGGGATAGGGTTTGGTCCTCGGTCAGGGAGTTAGGATCCCACATGCCTCACGACCAAAAAACTGAAACGTAAGACAGAAGCAATATTGTGACAAATTCAATAAAGACTTTAAAATGGTTCGGAAATTAAATAATTCTTTTTTTTAAAAAAAAAGATCAACCAAAAGGATGGTGCTACGTATTGGGTCAATTAGAACAATGATGGACAAAGGAAGTAGATGATGTCTCTCAGATGGATGTACTGCTTTCCTTTCTTACTCTCTAGAAAAACTAGACTAAGAACCAATGTCACTTGTACGGCGTCAGTCTAGTGAAGAGCCGCAGTGGTTTGGCTGTTCACCTCATTTTGTTCAGGAAGCTGTGTGTAAACATTTAGTGCTTGCACGTTTGCTGGTCCAAGGATGAAATCCCAACTAGGTGAGAGCTGTGAGCCCGGCTTTTCAGAGAATCAGAGAAATGGTACCTCGCAGAGGCGATGTGGCATCTCCAGGCTTGGCGGTGCTGACTGTCCAGTTCTCACTGTGGGACTGTTTACCGAATATTTAATGTATCCACTCACTCGGGGGCAGACATCAATCTAGAAGGACTACGTGAGGCCCTATGGGTATGCAGATGGGTGATACACGTGTCTCGGATGTGGGGAAGCCAACAGAGAGCGCAAAGTGACACAAACAACTAGAATGCTACAATGGATGAGCGATAGTTTGCAGCACATACAGTTTTGTAAGGATTTAAAGGATGGATAACTTATCATTGAGAACATTTTTCAAGAAGTGGTATCGGATAAACTTAAGAGGCTTAGATGTGATGGACAGGCAGAGAAGTGAAGGAGCGGGAGAGAGGGCTGGGCACATGAGGAAAAGCATGTGCCAGTTACTGGTGTCATCCCTGGACTCCGCTGGAACGGGGGTGTCAGGTAAAGGGAGAGGCAGGCGCAAAGAAGGTTCTGGAAGCTCATGGAGGTTGGGGTTTCTTCAGGAAGCCAGCAAGAGCCTCCAGATATATTTGACTGGATACATGATCTGTTCAGAGAAGGGTTTTAGGACACTGATTTCAAGAGATGAGAACAGGACTATTTGGGTGCAGGAGATGACTGGGGAAAAGCTCCCAGTCAGCAGAATTCACCTGAAAACCAGGGACGAGGTGTAGAAACCCAGAGTGCAGGCAGGAGCAATTTCAGAGGGCCATTTGCAGCCTTCCAGACCCTACCGTGCCCATTCAGGTCATCTTTTGCCTCTTGTCTGCCTCTCCTAACTCTCGCTCCACATTTCCAACAGTCATCTTTTAAAGCAGACCAGCATTAAATCTTTCTGCTTAAAAGCTCTGTTATCTGACCCACGAAGGCCAAAGTGCCCAGCTGGCCACGCAAAGCCCACTACCAGTTGCCTTGCCAACCTTCCCAGCCTCCCGTGTGGCCCCTCCTGCCTGGCCCTGAGCTGCACTGGCTTCCATTTAATGTCCCCTGTCCTGAGTCTGGATCTAAGGAGTTCATTCAAGGCTAGCCTCGCCTCCCTCTCCACCCACCTGGCAGTGCCTGTTTGATCTTCGGGAAGATGCTGCAAATCAGCTCTGTGCTCAAGAGTCGGTTAATTCAGGAGCTGAGCAGTCATAAAGCCTTGGGGCCAGAGTGGTTACCTAGTGACTCACCTTCTTGAGCTTGGCTAATGAAGCTTGGTTGACAAACCCTTTCGCTGGCTCTGGCTTCACTTCCATCTCCCACTTAAGGGTTTGTGAAAAGCTCTCAGGCTTGTAGCTGAAGGAGTTTGTGGAGCTCCGGTGCACTCAGAGTAGGACTGTGTCAATGAGCTCACAGAACCTTCTTTTGTTTAGCCCCCCAAGCTATCACAATAACAAAAGCCTCTTTTGATTTCCGATCTGATTGAATGTTTATCCTGAAAAGGCTTTTTTATTTTTTTTTTTTACTGCGCTCCTATTTCTGGGGAGGTTGGTCACATCTCAAGGAAAGAGAAACCCTTGAGGTCTGGATGCCTGGTAGCACCCCACTCCACCCCTGGCCGGCCCACCACCCACCAACAACTTCCTCTTTTGAAAACTGGACTAGCAGCCTCCTTGCAGAGTTGAAGTGAGAACTGAGCGAGACGCTTTAAAGTAACTGGCATTATGTGACATGCATGGCATGTTCCTGATAAACAGAAACAACTGCTGGCATTATTATTCATATCGCCACCATCATCATCAATTTCAGAACAGAATTAATGAAATAAATCCCACTTACTCAAGTCTATCAGGGTCCCCAAAGCAGAGAGTGTCTGAAAAACCTTCCTGTGCTTCCAAGAAGTTCACAGTTCCGGTATCTTTAAGGTTCAAAAGTATTCATACCTGAAAGTTGCCATTTCACGAGAAATAAAACACACACACACAGAGCTTGGTTCTACCCGATCCGTCGTTTATAATTCACGGAACTCACTGGGCACTCTCAGCAGGCCTCCAGAGCATCTCATGAACCTCATTAATAAAGGTGTTCGCTGCTCACCGTGCCTGTGGCCCCACCCCAGGCACTCAAAGTGATGGATCAAAGACCACACCTTGCTCCCTGCTAGCAAAGGGTTTCCCTTCCAAACCGGACACCTGGCTGGAGGCAATCCCCCCACCTTGGAAGAGAACCAAGAGACTCAGCAAGTGTAAACGTCTAAGCACAAAAACCGTTTTCCTGCCAAATGTCTGTCACAGATGACAGCGAGAATCCTGCGGGGAGCATCCTATGCCCCAAGGGCGCCATGAGGGGAGGGAGGACTGGGGCCCTGCTTGCCGGGTACATGGCTTTGTGACTGCCAGTCCCCCAGGACTGGGCTGCCAGCCTCAGCCACTGCCGGGAGAGGGAGGGGAGAAGTCAAGCAACTGTACTCCCCTGGGTGGCTGAGGGTGGGGAGTTTGCCAAAGGGAGCAGGAGTCAGCGTGAAGTACGTCTGGAAACGCCCACTGAGGACTAAGCCCCAGCTAGGGCTGCAAGCCTTCAAAATGCTGAGCTTCCACGAGTGGAACGTCCTCTAAACAATAGATTTTGCTCTTATAAGAAGGAAGTCGGAAAGAGAGACATACACCACTTGTTAACACATATATATGGAATCTAGAAAGATGGTGCCGATGATCCTACGTGCAGGGCAGCAAAGGAGACCCAGACCTAAGGAACAGGCTTTGGGCCTCAGCAGGAGGAGGAGAGGGCGGGACAAGTTGAGAGACCAGCACTGGAACACGTACATTACCGAACGTGAAGCAGATGACCAGCGCACGTTCCCTGCACGAAGCGGGGCACGCGTGGCTGGTGCTCTGGGACACTCTGAAGGGAGGGGGCAGGGAGGCAGGGGGCAGAGGGCTGAGGACGGGGGTCACGTGCACATCTACGGCAGATTCACACTGACGTATGGCAAAAACCATCACAGTATTGTAAAGCAATTATCCTCTAGTGAAATAAATTGAAAAGTCAGTTTGTGGTTTAAAATGGAACCATGTGGCACGTACCATCTGCTAAAGCTCTGGCTGGTAAGTCCTACCAGATCCCCCTAACAGCTCACAGCCAGACTGGTAAGGTAAGACAAGATACGAAAAACTTTACAGAGCGCTTCATGAACCTCGCCAAGTGCGGCACACCTGAGACACGAGTGATTACCGGCATTCTGAAAGAACCAAACGCAAGTGGAACAAAAAATAATCTAGAAAAGGAACTTTTCATGGCACGAGAACACTTGAATTAAAAAAAAAAAAATGTGTCCATGTTAACATGAGGGGGAGTCTTGGTTACCAGGAATTCACTGAACAGTTTATATTCAATGGAGGCATGAAAATGCTTTTTGAAATGTTTTGCCCTGACTGGTCAGGGGCATACTCTTCTCTTTGTGTATTTCTGTCTCTCTCTGCCGGTTGCTAGATGTGCACACTTGAGGATGTGTGTGCGTCTGTGCACACAGACACACACACACACACACACACACAGAGTTCAATTCCTCAGGGCTTTTCATCCATTGAAAATTTGCAAGAGCTAAAAAAAGGAACAAAGTCCAGTGTCTATGAACAGCTGCTGAAATCAAAACATATCCTGGCACATGTTTTTACCCAATTTATCCTATTTAGGACTGCAGAAAGTATTTGGGAAGAAAAACTAATAAAAAAAAAAATGCAAGGAGTTAACTATCTCTTTTTAGAATTCTAATTTCCCCTAGCAGCACATTAAAACGTGCTGTTCAAACTGATAGTGTCCATGTTCAAAGACCATGAAAATAAACCCAACCATATCTGCATGCCCATGTCAGGGAGCTGCTCCTGCCCCCAGTTAGAAGCGAGACTCCAGTGAGGCCGGCGGCTCCTGAGATGGCCACGGCAGAGGGCTTCTTTAGGTCTTCACGTTTGCGCTTCAGTTTTAACAACAGTCGGAGCATCGCACATTTTGTTCATTAGCAGAGATGAGGCCTAACGTCACAAAAGCTGTAGAAAGCATCATCCTTAATTGTACGGGCAGCACCTCTACGATTTGAGAAGAGACGAATAAGTGGCACTCGGGCCAGACGTGGGCATCTGTTGCTTCTGGGCAACCTAAACACTCCCGTTCAACGGCCTTTAAATAAAGTGAAAGTGTTAGTCCCTCAGTCGTGTTCGACCCTTGTGCCCCCATGGACTGTAGCCCACCAGGCTCCTCTGTCCATGGGACTCTCCAGGCAAGAATACTAGACTGGGTTGTCATTTCCTTCTCCAGGGGATCTTCCCAACCTAGGGATCAAACCCAGGTCTCCTGCGTTGCAGGCAGATTCTTTACCATCGGAGCCACCAAGGAAGTCCCTTGGCCTCCTTATGTACCCAGCATGTCTCTGCTTTAAAACGCCAGCTATGTTTGCCAGCCTGTAAATTCTATGACCTTCGGTTTTATTTCTTCTGGAAAAAACAAAATACACTACTTCGCTCTGAAGTCCAGGATCTTTTGCCCCTGGATTCCCTCTTTTGCATGGACCAAGCGACAACAGAACTCATTTCACTTTCTCAGAGGTCCCCAAGTCCTTCCCACAGTCGAGGGATCTCAGGAGGAAGCCGGCCGATTCCTGGACCTGGAGGGCCCAGCAACTGGCTTGTTACCTGCCAATGTTGGGTGTGGGAGGTGCCCGTTTGTGCCCGAGACTGCCTCGTGCAGTGCTGATGGAGAAGCAAGCCGGGAGGCAGGGCCTCCCCCCATACTCCTCTCCTGGGCATCAGTTGTGGGGAGTCCTGTCAAGGAATCCTTAGCAGGGGATATCAGAGGTCATGGTAGGGAGAGTGCCCACTTGAAGAATCTATGAAATGGAGTATTCCATGTCACATCGATAAACAAGGATGTCACAGCCATCTGCGTGGTTTTAACCCTCCAAATGTGAATTTATGAGCCTGGAGGTGTCTAGGAATAACAATGCCAGCTTATCCAGCAGCCATCAGTCACAGCCCCATGGTGAGCACTGGACACAGACAACTGAGATGAATATGAAAGCAACGATTTCAGTAACTCTGACTCACTCTTGCATCTTCCCATACATCAGTTCAGTCAGTTCAGTCGCTCAGTCACGTCTCCCTCTTTGTGACCCTTTGTGCATGGAGCAGCATGCCAGGCCTCCCTGTCCATCACCAACTCCTCAAACTCATGTCCACTGAGTTGGTGATGAGAGCCAACCATCTCATCCTCTGGCGTCCCCTTCTCCTCCCGCCTTCAATCCCTCCCAGCATCAGGGTCTTTTCCATTGAGTCAGCTCTTCATACAAGAGTGGCCAAAGTACTGGAGTTTCAGCTTCAACATCAGTCCTTCCAATGAACACTCAGGATTGATCTCCTTTAGAATGGACTGGTTGGATCTCCTTGCAGTCCAAGGGATTCTCAAGAATCTTCTCCAACATCATGGTTCAAAAGCATCAATTCTCTGGTGCTCAGCTTTCTTTATGGTCCAACTCCCACATCCATACATGACTACTGGAAAAACCATAGCTTTGACTAGATGGACCTTTGGTGGCAAAGTAATGTCTCTGCTTTTGAATATACTGTCTAGGTTGGTCATAACTTTTCTTCCAAGGAGTAAGCGTCTTTTAAGTTCATGGCATGTCATGTAATTTCCCATACATAGAAAAGTGCTAAATTTCTTAACTTGAGGTTTCTTGTTTTCCTTCATTAACAATAATCTTTTGATGTTTTGACTACCTGCCCCTCGTGGCAAGCTTCTGTCTAAACTAACTCCTCCCCCCCAGCCCCACCTCCTCCCAATCCTNGTTCATGGCATGTCATGTAATTTCCCATACATAGAAAAGTGCTAAATTTCTTAACTTGAGGTTTCTTGTTTTCCTTCATTAACAATAATCTTTTGATGTTTTGACTACCTGCCCCTCGTGGCAAGCTTCTGTCTAAACTAACTCCTCCCCCCCAGCCCCACCTCCTCCCAATCCTTGGAACAGTTTTCTCAGGGTTACTTGACATGCTGTCTCCTGGGCATGAAGTCCTAAATATTCCCACCAATAAAACATAACTCTCAACTTCTAGGTTGTGACTACTTTCTTACGTCAACAGATTTAACTGTTGGGACAATAGTAAGAGTCATCTTTGGTTGCACGAATCGTCTGTCTTTCTCCCAAGGCCTAGTTGTCCCAGCTGGGAAAAAGATGGGTTTTGGACACACGTGGGCCTGGATTTGAATGCCGGCTCTGTTTTGCTGCTGGCTGTGCGTCCGACCCAGTCAGACTTAAGCGGTTTCTGGACCCAGTCTGGAAGAAGAAGTGCTCAAATTAAGTCTGAAAGCCCATTATGCAAAGGCTGCGGAGCAGAGATCTGGCGTCTGAGAGTTTAATTACGAACCTTTCTGGGGCAGCAGGAAAGCGGGGCTCTCAGACAGGTGAAAGGCACCTCAGCTGGGTTGCTTGCTGCTCCTGGCGACCCTCAAGGCCCTCCTTCAGTCCCTTCTCTGGACACGAGAATTTTCTTGTGGACAGATGAACTGAGGTACTACTTTAAGGACTTCTCCAAGGATGGAAGATTCTTTCTACCTCATAAAAACTTGGATGCCCCCAGAGGAGGAAGGAAAATTTGCATCGCCGGGCGGCGGCCGAGAGGTCAGCGGCGGCTGGGAGGAGCTACGCTGCCTCCGAGGCCAGTGGAGCCTGGAGGAGACACCCCGAATCCGAGGTCAGGGGCGGCGGCCGGGAGGAGCTATCCCGCATCCGAGAGAAGCCACCCAGTGCCCGAGGCCAGGGGTGGTGACCCTGAGGAGCCACCCCAAGCCCGAGGCCAGGGGAGATGGCTGAGAGGAGCCACCCAAGGAGCAGGGGCTGCACAAGCGCAGGAGGGCCTAGAGGAGCTATCCCACATTGAAGGTCAGGAACATCAGCGGTAAGGAGATACCCCTCATCCAAGGTAAGGAGCAGCGGCTGTGCTTTGCTGGAGCAGCCCTGAAGAGATACCCCACGCCCAAGGTAAGAGAAACCCAAGTAAGAGAGTAGGTGTTGCAAGAGGGCATCAGAGGGTAGACACACTGAAACCCTACTCACAGAAAACTAGGCAATCTAATCACACTAGGACCACAGCCTTGTCTAACTCAATGAAACCAAGC
>SJYA01006996.1:0-18859 GCA_006410615.1 Neotragus moschatus
AATGGAGAAAGTGAGAGACTAGGAGGAAAGTTTGGGAGGAAGGGGAATGGGATGGAAGATAGGACAGTGGAGCTGCACGGATGATAGAGGTTCAGGGGTTTTCCTTTCTCCTGTGGAAAGGAAGGGAGAGAGCAGAGTTAAGCAGCATCAGTTGCAGCCAATTCTAGTTGCCAGGCCTTTTAGCTTTTCCTGGGGTGGGACGGGCAGAAGGGAATGGTCTTGTGGGTTTAGAGAACTGGGGTTGGATGAGGGTTCAACTGGATTTCCAAAAGCACCCTTGTTTTTCCTGATTGCAAAAAGAAGGGGAAAGGAGGACCCTGGTATCGCTGTTGTGTGGAAGGAGTAAAGGACTTGCCTAGTTTTAAGTAATTACCAATGTCGGAATGGGGAAACATGCATGTTGTGTTGCTCTGTATGCTGAAGTCAAGGCTCTGAAGTCTGAGAAAGGGAGCAGAAAACTCAGGGCGGCATCTAGGCAGCCGTGCTAATTAAATGAGCGCTTTAGTTTCCAGACTCTTTATTTTGCTGGAGGGAGGGTCAGTACCCGTGTATAAAAAAAAATGTACCCAGTGAAATGTAGATATTTGAGTGGATGCTGCCCCAGTGGATATTTCGTTCTCACTGTGTACTAGGTAAGGGAAAGAGTGAAGACAGAATTTGGAGGATAGTTACGGTCTCTCAAGTGAAGTGATGAAAAGAAGGTGCCTTCTTTCGCTGTAACCAACTTGTCTCCTGGTTCATCTAAAGATGAAGTCAGTGTTGATAGTGGAACAAAGTAGGTGGGCCTCACAAGAGATTGAGGAGTGAGGTGTCAGAGAATAATTGGTTTCCCCCCCGCAAGTTGTTAAATTTGGGACTTTTTTGCCGTAAGCCACTGAGACTGGACGTTCTCAGAGTTGGTATTATTTAGTGAATTGGGAAATAGAAGGTTAGGGAAACCTGGGGACTTTGTTGGAAGTGAGTTCTCCCATTTAGCTTAGAGTGTATGATTACAATTGAAATAGCTTTAGGCTCGTCTGTATATTTTTGCAGCTGAGATTGACTCTTTGGGCCTTTGAGGTGTCAAAGTAAAGCTTGAAAATTGACACTTTCCCCCCCCTTATTTGTTTTTGTTTTGCTGCTGGCTTTGAACCTTGTGCTAGGAAGAGACCTGGGAAGTTAAGTTTTCTGCAGAGGTAAGTCTGGAACTTTTTGTTTGTTTTCAAACAATGAAAGGGAATGGAAATGACATATTGAGAGTTGAGTGTAGTAATGGAGTAGATGACAGGGAAAATGGGTTTTCACTCACCCAACCAAGTACATAAGATTTGTTACAGTCATTGTCTCTTAGGTCACTGGAAACTGATAGGAGGGAAAAGAGAACAGAAATTAATGTCTTAGGGCAAGCCTCCAGCCCTGTTTTGTTACTGTCTAGTCGTCTTGGTCAGCTCTGAGAGAAACATTTGTAAACATGTGGAATTTTGTACTCTAGAACAATGTCTCCCAAATGTTGCCCTTGGAGGATTGCTGAGACACCCGCTGCGGGCTGCTGCGGGCAGGCTTTTCTTCCAGCTTACTCTTTCTCCTAGTTCTGGAAGTTTCATTTTGAAAACATACGTTGTAATTCTGACTTTCAGATATTTGGTTACATTTTCTGGGTCCTACCAGCAAGAAAGCTCTTTCTTTATGTAGTCTTAGTCATTTTTAAGGTTTTCCATATCTTTTACATTTCAAGTTTTAAGACATCACCCTTTTTCAGATTTTCCCTCTCAAAAAGGCTTGTGAGAGAGTCAGACACCTCCAGTTCTGATGGGATGAAACTGTACTGTTGTTTTCATTTTAAGACATCACTCTCTTTAATTTCTTCCACATGACTTCCAAGGGCTTCTGAGAGAATCAAATACCTCAAAGAATACAGCTCTCATTCCTGGCTGGAATGAGAGTAGACTTTGCTTGGGAGCAGAAACCTAACACAGCAATTCATGGAGAGGAAGGCCTGTTGATAGATATAGACTGTTGGCCCTTGGCTTGCTTGTGCCTACCTAAAGAAAACAAACAATAAAAACTCCTACAGTGCCAGGAAATGCTGCAGTTCATCAGAATACAGGATTAGTCTTGGGAACCCCTTAGGGGTGATCTAGATGTTAGGCTCTCAGATAGACTCAAACCAGCCTGCAGGATCAGGACTCTTGTTTACTGGACTGTTGTCTCTTGGTGTCTGGCAATATTTCAGGCACCAAGATTCTGAAGTTCTTTCTCATCTTCTGTTTGGAGGGTGTACATTCTCCTCACTGCTCTGATACCTTTCACCGAGAATCTCTGTATAATTGCTGGGTAGTTCCCTCAGTTCACTGCCACAGTAAGCTGAATATATTTTGGTTTAAGAGGAAGTTGGCCACGTTCTTTCAGTGCTGAAGTTAGGTTCTTGGAACCCGCATGTGGATTGCTGAGTGAACTTGCCATCATAGATGATAATTAAGTGGGGAGGGCTGCCTATTAGCCTGCATGCCAGCCTCCTGACATTTCTCCCAAGGACAAGCATGGCCTTGGGAAACTTCTGCCTCTTCTACATTTTGCTTTATTGCATAAGTGCTGTAAGTCTGCTCAGCAGCCTAACAAGGAAGGGTCTGCTCTTGGTCTCATTTTGGACTTTAAAGATGATAGCAAGGTTTCAGTGCAGGGTCCTTTCTGTCTTTCAGAGGATGGCATTTCTCTAATCTTCACAGCAATTTAGATTGAATTAGGTCAGATTATACCTCCTGGGATGGGGTGGAAGGGAGTGTAGCCCTGTACCTGCTGTTCACCTAAATGGCAGCAGCAGGTCATAGAGAAGCCAAAGCTGGAGCAGGATGAAACTCCGTAGTCAAGTTAAATGAGTCTTTGTCTGACTGGCTCTTCTTCTGGAATATTGTTTGATGGGTTTTGGTTGGAGGAACCAGATGACTTCCTTCTCCAGATATAAAATGGCAAGTGACAGTGCTCTCTCTTCTTTTGACCCTTCATCATGTTCCATCATGTTTAAAGATTTCTCATCTTTAGCATTATTGATATTTTGGATCAGATAATTCTTTGTTGGAAGAGGCCATCCTGTGCTTCATAGGATGTCTAGCATCCTATAAAGAAGGAGAAGGCAATGGCAACCCACTCCAGTACTCTTGCCTGGAAACTCCCATGGACGGAGGAGCCTGGTAGGCTGCAGTCCATGGGGTCTCAAAGAGTCAGACATGACTGAGCGACTTCACTTTCACTTTTCACTTTTATGCATTGGAGAAGGAAATGGCAACCCACTCCAGCGTTCTTGCCTGGAGAATCCCAGGGACAGGGGAGCCTGGTGGGCTGCCGTCTACAGGGTCGCACAGAGTCGGACACGACTGAAGCGACTTAGCAGCAGCAGCGTTATCCATTGCATTTACTCATTGCATGTCAGTAGTGGCTTCCGTTACCACCCTCATTTCCCACGCCCCAGTCATGACAATCTAAAAAGCCTCCAAATATTGCTGAATGTCCCTTGGTGGGCAAAATTGCCGTGATTGAGAACCACTGACCTAGAAGCTCTGATAAGTCCTGTCACTTTGATCCAGCCTAAGATCTATGACTTAACTGTGGCTGTTTCCCCCTCAGATCGAGGGATGTAACCCTCAGAATTGAGGCCTATCATAGAATTGCATCCATTGATATATAGTTAGGACCACAGTGGTTTCCTGTATTCTGCTTCATTTTCCAGTGACCAGGTATGTGGGGACAATACTTCCTAATTTCCTGGGGTTTATAGTCAGGACTCTTTGAATTAGGGAACTCTGGAGCAGCCTACTCTTCTGATTGGTTGAATGTGAAACCTGCCCATCTGTTTTATTGTGGGATCCACATAATAGACAGCTGGCCAAGGGGAACAGGTGGGATAGGAACAAGGCGAAGTTGTAGGGGCTCTAAGGAGGCTCAGTTTTCTCATGTGGCTGCTATGAGCAAGAAGTTGTTTTCCTTCAGTCCCCTCTCTTTGTAGCCAGTGACTGTAGCAGGTGAAACGAGAGGAAGAGATGAGGAAAACCAGTCAGTAGTTGAGTAGCTATAATCCCAGCTGTTTCCCATACTTTGGGTGGGATATCTGGCTCTCATAACTAGATACGGGCTATGTTTCCTGTCCACATTCTGAACCCATGTTATGGGGCTAGGTAATTCCAGGTTGGACCTCCCGTTTTCTTAAGGGTATGAGTCTCTTTGTGCGTTCGTTTCAGGATTAAAAGAGAAGACCAGGTCCTACTTGCTGTTCAGTTTTCTGAGTCCCCAGTTGCTTGACTCTTCTGAAGTAGTTCATCATTTTATTCTTCCTTGTAATGTAGCCTCAGTGTCTTGCAGTATGAAATGGACAGAACAGCGTGTATTGTTGTTGAGTAGCTTGTTATGGTAGGGGTAGTTTCACAGTATGGGGAACACTAGAGAATATGCATGTTACCTGAGCTGCATGTACTTGTAATGGGGTCCTCTCACTCTTGGACTTATGTGAGTTTATTCTTAATTGGTATTGCTTGTGGTGATCTCTTGGAGGTTCAATTCAGTTCAACAGCAAGTTGCTCCTAGTATTTGCCAACCCCCGTCCATTGCTCGGCACTATAGATATAAAGATAAATATGACCTAGTCCCTCTACTTGAGTTGCTTAAGATATGATAGGTGGACAGGTAATTTTAGTGCCCTCTGATAAATGGTTTAAGGGAAATATGTGTACAGTGTTCCATAGGCGCACAGAAGAGGACTTCTTAACCCCAGGAAGGGGTGTAGAGAAGGAATTTGAAGATGGCATCTGGACTGATTTTTTTTTTAAGTATTTATTGATTAGTATTTTTTTAGTATTTATTTATTTCATTTTTGGCTGCATGGGGTCTTAGCTGAGACACACAGGATCCTCTGTTGCGACACATGGGCTTAGTTGCCCTGTAGCATGTGGGATCTTGGTTCTCCACCAGGGATTGAACCTGTGCCCTCAGCTTTGGAAGGTAGATTCTTAACCATGGGACCACCAGGGAAGTCCCTGAACTGATTCTTAAAGGATGAGTGGGAGTTAGCCATCTGAAAAAAGGTGGAATGGGGCATATGGAAAAGAAGGGAGGGGCCATTCAGGCAAAGAGAATAGTCTAAAGATAGTTATAGAGAAATGAATTGTGTGATGTATGTGAACTGTAGACAAATGATTAACGTTAGAGAAATATAAAGTGACAAAAGGCCTGATCTTGGATGGTTTGGTGTATTGGGTAAGGAATCTGGAGTGTTCTTGTTGGTAAGAAGAGGATTGTGCATGCGAATTCACTTCAGTTGTGTCTGACTTTTTGTAACCCTGTGGACTGTAGCCCACCAGGCTCCTCTGTCCATGGGATTGTCAGGCAAAAATACTGGAGTGGGTTGCCGTGCCCTCCTCCAGGGAATCTTCCTGATCCAGAGAGCAAACCCACATCTCTTATGTCTCCTGCATTGGCAGGTGGGTTCTTTACCACTAGCGCTGCTTGGGAAACTCAAGGAGAGAATTGTGGAGAGGTGTTAAGATGAAAAGTGATGTGGTCAGTTATGCATTTTAAATAATTCAGCTGGATGTAGGGGATGGATTTAGACAGGTTAAGATTGGTTGTAAGGAGTGTCTTAAAGAGGCTTCTGCAGTAATCCAGGTAAGAGATTATTAGGACCTGAACCAGCGTGATGGTAGTAGGGGGTGGAAAGGTGAGGCAAATTTAAGAAATAGAAAGTAGTATCAACAGGAATTTATAATTGTTTGGGTGATTGGAGGTTGTTGTCAGAGGGTATAGTAGTATTGGGTGGTACTTGGTAGGGTAGTAAATATGAGTGGCTGGAGAGGAGATGAAAGCTGTTTGATTTGAGGATTGGTTATTAGCTGGGTTACTGACATTACCCACGATGATGGAGGAAATTTGTGAATCAAATGCCAAAATACATAATAAACGTAGGACTGTGCTTGGTCATTGACGGGATCGGTAAGCGACAACCATGAGGAAAGGTTAGAAAGTGGCATAGATCCAAATGGTGTGTGAACGTCAGGAGAGTACCGGTGGCACAGGGGAACTCCACGAATGCTCAGTGTAGGAGCTTAGTGATGTTTGTTGATTTAAGTGCCTGAGTTTCGGTGGATATTTGATTAACTTTCTCAGCAGTTATTCTCCTGGACTTGGTTTGATTGTAGGAGAAATGAAGATAGGTCTGTGGAGGGATGTGTCTGGGCTGCAGAGGCGAAGGATGCTTGTCTCTTTGAAACTAACCAGTTAGAAAAGTTTTACGGCGATTTCATGTGCATTTTCTCACTGGATTCTTAATAATAACTCCAAGGAGCAGTTTCTTTCCTCCTTGCTTTGAAGAAGGGGACACTGAGGCTTTCAAGTTAAGTGACTGACTTAAGGCCATGTAGCTATAGTTTGTTAACAATATAGGCAGAATTAAAACTAGTTCAGACTTTCAGTTTCCCTGCTGTCAGCCCCTAAATTTATCTGATACAGCTTCTGTGTTAGAATTTAGAGTGAATTTTCTGCTTCTCTTCACTTTGCTTTCATTTAAGGGATGAATTGTCAGGGAGAGCACACAGGACCAAAAGCAGTATTTTGGAGGCCAGAGGAACAATCAGGACAATGTCTGCTGAACATGTAGCACTAAACTTGCAAATGAGTGAGTCTTCCTTAGTGGACGGGACTATCTCTAGTAAGATCTGGACTTAGGGCAGCATCTGCCAAATGTAGAGAGCTCTATGCTTTATTTTTTAATAAATATTTTATAGGCACTTCCCTGGCAGTCCAGTGGTTAAGGGTTCATGCTTCCAATGCAAGGGATGCAGGTTTGATCCCTCCCTGATCAAGGGAAGTAAGATCCCACGTGCTGCACAGTGAGTCAAAAAAATCAACAACTTTGTGAAAGTTAATAAATGCTTATTAAGCACTACACAGTGCCAGGCATTGTGTTAGGCTCTGAGAATATAGGATTGGCTAAGACTAGTTCCTAACATTGAGTGGTTCACAGGTTCTTTCCTTGTTCTTACAGTGTAGTGGGGATTGCAGCTGCTGAGCAGGGATTCTGGAAAGCAGTGTGTACCTGAGCCCCCAGCATGGCGGGCCTAAAGCGGAGGGCAAGCCAGGTGTGGCCCGAAGAGCACGGTGAGCAGGAGCACGGGCTGTACAGCCTGCACCGCATGTTTGACATCGTGGGCACCCACCTGACGCACAGAGATGTGCGCGTTCTTTCCTTCCTCTTTGTTGACGTCATTGATGACCACGAGCGTGGCCTCATCCGAAATGGACGCGACTTCCTACTGGCGCTGGAGCGCCAGGGCCGCTGTGATGAGAGTAACTTCCGCCAGGTGCTGCAGCTGCTGCGCATCATCACTCGCCATGACCTGCTGCCCTACGTCACTCTCAAGCGGAGACGGGCTGGTGAGGGTGCACTTGGGGCGGGGACCCTGGGGTCCGGGGAGAGCTGTGGGCGGCCCTGAGTCAGCAGCGCAGGCGTCCAGGCAGAAGCAGGCACTGACTCTGGCGAGTCCTGAGAAGGACCTTTTGAGGTGCATTGGAGGATTGGACCAGAAGAAGGGAAGGGTGTATCTTTTCCTGAGTGAGTCCCTCTCCCCCTACAGTGTGCCCTGATCTTGTAGACAAATACCTGGAGGAGACATCAGTTCGCTATGTGACACCCCGAGCCCTCAGCGACCCAGAACCGAGGCCTCCCCACCCCCCTAAAACAGGTGAGATATTAACTCTCCCTAATTTCCATAATCAAGAAAGAGGACCCTGGACCCATCTTTTGCCACTCTAAATGAAAGGACACTGCCCCTCCCATATCTGCCCCTCCTTCCAAATCAGATGAGGTGTTAATGCTTCATCTAGCTCCTATAATTGCCCCCATATTGTGTCTACCTTTCAAGTCCCATTATTGATACTGCTATAGTGTTGAGTCTGAATGATTCCTCCACATTCCAAGTGAATTGTCTCCATTTCTGCTTTTCCCCTGCTGTGCCTCCCTTTTTCCCTCTGGTCAGTGCCTCCCCACTATCCTGTGGTGTGCTGCCCTACTTCGGGCCCTCAGATGTGTAGCAAGCGGCCAGCTCGAGGGAGAGCCACACTTGGGAGCCAGCGGAAACGCCGGAAGTCAGTGACACCAGATCCCAAGGAAAAGCAGACATGCGGTGAGGAAGTTCAGGGGTTCTAGAGGCGAAGTAGACTGGAGGGGAAATAGAAAGAACTGCTGGAATACTGGGCATGTTGAGTTGCTTTCAAGCTCCTCTGTCCATGGGATTCTCCAGGCAAGAATACTGGAGTGGGTTGCCATTGCTTTCTCCAGGGGATCTTCCCAATCCCTGTCTCTTAGTGTCTCCTGCAGTGGCAGGTGGGTTCTGTCCCCCCAGCGCCACCTGGGAAGCCTCGGAACACTGGGCAGCTTATGCTATTTAGAGCGAGGCTCACTTTGATCACTGTTGCACAGTGAGGTTGAATGTTACAGTCTTTGGGTGGAGAACTCTGTCTTTGTGGCAGAGTACATATCAACTCTTTCTAAGTAATAACTAGATGAAAGGGATGCTGTTATGACATCCTTATTGTAGTATGACTCAAGCCATGATAGAATATTAAAGTGAACTTCTGTTAATTAGGAAAGTATCTCTTAGAATCAAGGTGCTACTTGTGAGTGATGGAAATACGCTGACCTGGGCATGTCCCATTTAAGGGAAGCTCTTGAACTGAGGCAAGGATTTCAGAGCTCCGTAGAACAGAACTAGCCCTGGCAAGAGGTAGAGAAGCTGTCAGGTGGTGTTCCCAGCTGTGCTGCTCTGCCATCCTTCTCAGCTTTTCAAAGCCTGGGTGTAAGCTCCTTTCTCATGCAGTCTCTCCTGTGTGTCTCCTTTCCCCACAGACATCAGACTGCGGGTCCGGGCTGAGTACTGCCAGCACGAGAGCGCTCTGCAGGGCAACGTCTTCTCCAACAAGCAGGACCCACTCGAGCGCCAGTTTGAGCGCTTTAACCAGGCCAACACCATCCTCAAGTCCCGGGACCTGGGCTCCATCATCTGTGACATCAAGTTCTCTGAGCTCACCTACCTCGATGCATTCTGGCGCGACTACATCAACGGCTCGTTACTAGAGGCACTTAAAGGTGTCTTTATCACAGACTCCCTCAAGCAGGCTGTGGGCCATGAAGCCATCAAGCTGCTGGTGAACGTGGACGAGGAGGACTATGAGCTGGGCCGACAGAAACTCCTGAGGAACTTGATGCTGCAAGCATTGCCCTGACCTTTTCCCCCTTCTCACTTCTCTGGGGACTTCTCACCACCCACCTCTGGAGCTTACATACTGTTCTGGGGTTTGTTCTCTACCCTTCCAACCAATCACACCCCTGCCTTTTTTTTTTTTAAGGAAAANCTCTCATGCAGTCTCTCCTGTGTGTCTCCTTTCCCCACAGACATCAGACTGCGGGTCCGGGCTGAGTACTGCCAGCACGAGAGCGCTCTGCAGGGCAACGTCTTCTCCAACAAGCAGGACCCACTCGAGCGCCAGTTTGAGCGCTTTAACCAGGCCAACACCATCCTCAAGTCCCGGGACCTGGGCTCCATCATCTGTGACATCAAGTTCTCTGAGCTCACCTACCTCGATGCATTCTGGCGCGACTACATCAACGGCTCGTTACTAGAGGCACTTAAAGGTGTCTTTATCACAGACTCCCTCAAGCAGGCTGTGGGCCATGAAGCCATCAAGCTGCTGGTGAACGTGGACGAGGAGGACTATGAGCTGGGCCGACAGAAACTCCTGAGGAACTTGATGCTGCAAGCATTGCCCTGACCTTTTCCCCCTTCTCACTTCTCTGGGGACTTCTCACCACCCACCTCTGGAGCTTACATACTGTTCTGGGGTTTGTTCTCTACCCTTCCAACCAATCACACCCCTGCCTTTTTTTTTTTTAAAGGAAAAGACAAAAGAAAAATGGAAGTGGTGTCCCCCACCCCTCCCTGCACCCATGTGCCTGGCTTCCCTTTGTTCCCCTTTTCCACTTACCCCCTCATGTGTGTCTCTACAGTCACCTTGCCACTGAGCCGTAAGACAAATGTGTAGGGAGAAGCAAAGTCTATAGGTCATAGTCTTTGTAAGGGATTGAAGTGATCACTGCTTTTGGGTGCATTGAGGGGTTATCAGTACTTCTGGCTTTATGAGGGCTCTTAAACTTTGTCTGAAAAACCAAAGGGCTGTCAGTAGGGAGCTGTGTGGAAGGTGGGACTCTGAAGTGTATTTTGGAAATTAATCACCACCCTCTCCCAAATTATAGAATTTTTAAAAAAGAAGCTGTGGCCCTTTCCACTCTCTCCTGGCCTCTGGTGCTGCTCCTCTCTGCCTTGTTTCCTCCATTCCATGGCTTGAAACCTCTGCCTGGTGTGGCTCCTTCCTCTTCCCTCTCTGTCAAACCCTCTTCAAAGGAATAATAGGTAAGAGGACTAGGTCAGCCTAGTCAGTCCCAACTGTGGTGTGTGTGTGTACACACACACACACACACAGGGTGGATGGAGAAGCAGTTGCTGGTTAAAATACACTCCCCCTGGAAAGGGGAAGGGGGAGTGTGACACTTTCTTTCCATGTTCAAGTGAAAATAAATAATGTACCCTGCAGCCCTTTCCCCTTTTGCTTTCTTCTGGCTTGGGCAAAGGGCATCATAAATGAGAGTGAAGTGATGCGGTAGCAATGCCTATCTTCTTTTTCTTTCCCCATCCTCTACCCTCCCACTCCCAAGCTTGGGAGCATGGGGCTGGGACATGCACTGAGTGTTGCACTTTTCTTTAGGTAGGGAGGCATGTTGAATAAGCCAGGAGGCCTAGAACTGGAGCCTAGTCCAGCTGGTACAATACCACCTCCCCTTTCAGTTCCCAAAAGAGATATTCAGACACAGACTTTATGATGATTATATATTTTTTTCAATGCCAGTGCTGCTCAGCCCTCAGCATAACTTCAGTTTTCATGAAATAAACAGTGACTATATTAAATTCCACCTTTCTAAAACTGAAATCTGAGCTCAGGTGAAAGTTTCTTCTTTTCCAAGAAGCTGAGCCTGTGTTCCATTAAGAGACAAGGTTCTCCAAGTGAGGGGAGCTACGCCTGGGTCCTGCCTGCAAGTCACAACACCAGCTCACGATGGAGGTCTCGGTGGACAGAAGTCAAAAGTCTTAAGACAGTGGGTGACCCAGATTGCCATAGAGGTCAGGCCTGCGGTGCTGGAACACAGGCAGTTGTTTGCGCAACTGTTGCAGATAGTTGAGGTCAATTCGGGCAAGGCAAAGGCCTGGTCCTTCGGAGCAGCGTGCCACCACTGTCCCCCAGGGATCTACCACCATGCTATGGCCATAACTTGCCCTCTTCTCATGGTGTCGTCCACACTGTGCTGCCGCCACTACATAGCACTGGGTTTCAATGGCACGGGCCCGCAACAACACCTAGGGATGGAGGAGATAGCTATTCACTTAAGAACATGTAGCAGCTGGTAGGGAAGTGATAAGCCATGGACATGACAGCCCAATCTACCCACTGTGACCATCCTGATAATTGCCTGTGAATGATTACTACTCTGAGAGGCAACAATCTGGGGAAGTGAATTTTCCCACTAGGTGGGAAGGAGAAAGAAAATCTTTTAACTGGTGGAACCAAGGAAGGAGAATGAAGAAAGGCTCTTATGTTACGAAGAAGTATTCTCTTACCTCCCAATGGGCTGGGCCTGTAACAGATCCAAAAGCTGAAGGGTAGGTAAGTATTTCTGCTCCAGCCTGAACCAGTGCCAGAGAGAGTTCAGGGAACCGCATGTCATAGCAGATGGCTAGACCAATCTGGAATGAAAAACAGCCTATTTAGCCCCCCTGCCCACTGGAGTGGGCAATGGCACCCCACTCCAGTACTCTTGCCTGGAAAATCCCATGGACGGAGGAGCCTGGTAGGCTGCAGTCCATGGGATCGCTAGGAGTTAGGCACGACTGAGCGACTTAAGTTTCAATTTTCACTTTCATGCATTGGAGAAAGAAAGGGCAACCCACTCCAGTGTTCTTGCCTGGAGAATCCCAGGGATGGGGGAGCCTGGTGGGCTGCCGTCTATGGGGTCGCACAGTGTCGGACACGACTGAAGCGACAGCAGCAGCAGCCCTTACATCACAGCATTTGGTCATAACCCTGCTAACCAACTCCTTAGGGCTTTCAGTCCTCTACCACCGCTTTCAAGGATTCCTGTTCTCTTTCCTTTTGTTCCTCTCCTACCCTCATCCTTTCACAGTGCCCACCTTGCCTGCTGGTGTGCTGATAGGAGACTCAAGACTGGGCCCAGGTATGGTAGAGTTGCTTTCACACATAGGCCCCTGTCCTGGAATCTCTACGTCACATAGATGCGTTTTCCTGTAGGTGGCCACTACTGACCCTAGAGTAAGAGGGAAAAAGAATACTCAGTGCTGGTGCCCTAGAAAGCCAGTTTAGATCCTCTCCTCTCAAAGAGGAGATAGCTTATAGGCTAGGAACAGAAATACAAATACCCCCCAAAAACCCCTGGCCAAGGAAACAGTTGAGAAAATAGAATTCTGGAGAATCTTAGGTATAATTGCCTGAGGAGGCAGGCTAAAGAGTCTCACCCATGTTGTTCAGAATCACATGACAGTTGTAGATTTTCTGAGTCTGCTCCCAGTCCTGGCCACGCTCATGGAAACCACCCAAGGACAGCCAGAGTCCACATTCCCTGAGGGGGAGGGGACACTGGCAACTCTTCTCAAGGTTCTACCCTCATATCTGGCAATCCTAGGACATTACTAAAAAGAAACTACCTCTCCCTCCCCCTTTCCTTGATACCTGGCAAGCTGGGTATATTCTTCCAAAAGGTTCCCATCCAGTGGCTCAGACAGGCGTTGTGTCTCTTCAGGGTCCCGTGCAATGAAGTCAAATGCCTCAGGCAGGAAAGCCAGGCAAGCACCCAGCCTGGCAGCCTCCCGAATCAGCTCAGCACAGGTTTTAAAGTTCTGCTCCTTGTCTGGGGTCGATGTTACCTGGCACACAGCCACCAGGGGCAGTTCCCAGGAAGAAGAAGAGACGGCCATGGTTCTGAGTCTGTAAATGGCATAGGCAGGCCTCAGACCAACTAGCACGGGGAAACCTAAGTATAAGGATAAGAGGCTAAAATAGAGAGACAGGAAAGATGGCCTTTCCTTTAATTTTACTCAAAGGGCACAATGACCCACGGGATAATGACCCACTAATCAAATATTTCTGTAGATGCTTGGTGCCCCAGTGTTTCCCACCATCCATACATTTAACAAACATTTACTGAGTATCTATTGTGCCAGGCAACTGAGCACAACAAAACATGTTACCTGGGTGGAGCACAAAGTACTGAAAATCGAGGTATCCGGAGTCCAGGACACGAAAGAAGGGACAGGAGTTGGTGGGGAGGCCTGATGATGAAGCCCAGCCTGAGGAAAGTGAGAAATCAGGACACCAACCCCTCTCTCAAACAATACATTTCTAAGATGCCCTGACTTCTCTCTTCATACTGTGAGGCTGAATCAGGACCCTCCCTGTAAAACCTCTCAAATCGTCAAAACATTCTTTATCACAGGTAGTTAAGGGCTACCGGAAGAGATCATAAAGTGGGAAGATGGAGGAAAGGCCTTTGATCTCACATTAAATTAAAGCCTTTTTCCTCAGACAAATATTTCCGCAGTTCAAAAGCCATCTCCGAGATACTTCCTTGGTCTTCCCAGCTTCTCTTCTTGACTGCAGCTGCAGAGTCAGTTTTATTGACGCAAAGCATATTTCCCCACCAGAATCTCTGAGGGAAGTTCACCCTCCCTCGTTACTCACCACCCAGTGGTGGGCAGGGGGGCACTGGCACCCAGATTTCAACCAGCGCCCCACTCTCCAATTAACCCTTTCTTTCCCATGCCTCCCAGGGGCAGCGTCTCTTGCACAAGTTAAAGCACCACAGGTGGAATTCATCGGGGTGGGAAGGATAGGTAGTAGGTCCTACATTAAGATATGGCCAAAATCATCCGCGGGAAGCGAACAAAACTGCGGCCTGGAGCTGGAGGTGCCAGGGGCGAGTGGGCGGTAACTCCGAGACCGGACGTGACGCAGGGCAGGGGGCTGAGCCCCGAAGGCCGGAAGCCTAGCAAGCGGTGAAGATGGCGGAGAACGGCGGTCGCGCCGGCAAGAGTAGCGGGAGCGGCACGGGGAAGG
Source organism: Neotragus moschatus (assembly GCA_006410615.1). Taxonomy (NCBI): domain Eukaryota; kingdom Metazoa; phylum Chordata; class Mammalia; order Artiodactyla; family Bovidae; genus Neotragus; species Neotragus moschatus. The sequence continues at coordinate 14,197 of SJYA01006996.1, forward strand.
GGGCGGTGTCCGCAGAGCAGGTGAGGACCAGGGAACGTGAAGTAGGGCAAGCTGGCTGGGTCCAGAGTCGTTGTGAGAGGAGGGGGGAAGGCCTGTGGCTGTGCAGAGCTTTACTCCAGTCCCGCATTTGCGTGGCCATCCAGAGAGGGGAGGGTCCTTCGAGAAGCCAGCCGAGCCCCCGGGGAGAGAGTAGGCGGATTGGTGGGGGAGAGCCACGCCCCCTCGGAGGGGTGGCTGAGCCTAGGCCAGAGAACATCTCGGGGAAGCAGGGGCTGGGAGGATGCGCAGGTCTGAGGAGAACTGGGTGGCCACTGTCCCCACTTTTCCTCCGCACCTTGGAACAGGATATGGCTAGGTGAGGCAGGTCATGACGAGTCCTAGGGGATTAGTCGACGGACGGGTAGTGTAGTCTGTTACTTGACCCTGAAGCCACGCTGAAAATCGTCGTCACTGCAGAGCCACGTGACTCTCATACGCGAACAGTCTAGTGTTTCATACTGTTTTGAGAGTCATTACTGGATTGAATTTAGACAGCAGAAATCCTTTACTAAAAATTTGAGCGTGCATTTCTCCCAGTGCCTAGCACCGGGAAACGTTTGATAAGTTAATCAAAAGGCCGTTTGTGGCTTGGGAACCGTGGTTTGCTGATAGTGGGGCTAGTGTTTGTTACGGGTGGGAAGAAATCGGTGTAATAGGAAAACGTAATTAAAACAATAGCTCTTTTAATTATAGGTTTGTCTATCAGGTATTGAACAGTTACTATAGGCAGAGGTATTCTGCGTAAAGATTTTAAAAGCTGACTCTTGCAATCAAAGAGCTTTTAGTCTGGTGAGAAAAATAAGACATACACAAAATGCTAATGTGAGGCAGAAGTATAGGTATGAGAGATATGAAGTGTTACGGAATTTGGGGGGAAGGGAGAAGAGTTTTTAGACAATGTATACAGTGTTTTGCACAGTGATATAAAACAAAATATGTGCTTCAGTTCAGTCGCTCAGTCGTGTGACTTTTTTTTGCGACCCCATGGACTGCAGCATGCCAGGCCTCCCTGTCCATTACCAACTCCAGGAGTTTACTCAAACTCCTGTCCATTGAGTCGGTGATGCCATCCTCTGTCGTCCCCCTCTCCTCCTGCCTTCAATCTTTCCCAGCATCAGGGTCTTTTCAAATGAGTCAGCTCTTCACATCAGGTGGCCAAAGTATCTGATGTGCATAATAAATGTTTATTATTTTGTTTTGTAAAAAGATAATCTTTCAGCTCAGTTCTAAAGGATAAGAGAAGTTAGTCAAGCAAAGAAGGAGCTGGAGGATTTTCTAGGTAGAAGGAATAATATGTTTAAAAACACTGGCATGAAACTTCCTGATATGTTTGGGATGCAGATAGACTTAAAGTTTGGAATGCATTACTGCAAGACTTGAAAGTGGAGAAAAGGGGACAAAAGAGGAATCTTGGATGTCCTTCAGGTTTCTGCCTTGGATAGTGCCTTTAGGGAATGTAGGAAGATGTACAGGTTTGGGGAGAAAATAAGTTTGAATTTGAGTTTCTTATGGGACATACAGGTAGAGACATTTAGTAGATAGTTTGATTCATAAATGTCAGGTTACAGAAAGAAATCTGAATTGGAGATACAGAGAATTACACGTTTATGAATGGTAGATAAAGCCATGGTTGTGGGTGAAATCACCTAAGGTTTGTACAGAAAGTGAAAAAAGAAGTAGAATAGACTGAAACCAGCTTTAAGGGATGATAGAGAAAAAGCAGCTGTCAAAACAGACTGAAGAATTGTGGTAATTGAGTTCTGAGATTGTTCCTTGCTTAACATTCTCTGACCTTTGTTTGTGTTCCAGAGAGAACACTGGGTAAACAGTATTTATCACTGCTTCAAATATGAGCCATATAGACAGGATGGAGGCAAGTGGCACACTGTGCTGGGCACTTTACTTGTTTTATCTTCTGTTACTTAATTACTGCCATTCGAAGTAGCAGTGTTGTCCTCAGAATGTTTGAGTTTCAGAGGCTTTAACTTAGACTGGGAGAGTTTTTAGTTGAGGGACTTGAGAATCAGACAGACCTATTTTTTCCTGCTTATACCATGATCCTATTAGAGATATTTGAGCTGAGCCTGAAGGATTGGATAAATTTCAACAGATGGCAGTTAGAAACAGAATATAGAGAATAGGGTAAGAGGAGATTTAGAGAAGGCATAGATTGACATGAAGTGCAGTGACTACTTTGTTGAGCTAAATTATGAGTAATAAGTTAAAGTATACTGAGTCTTTGCATGGCAAAGAATTCAGGACTTTTTAATGTAAGCAATGAGGGACTCATAGAAGGATAAATGTTATACCATTGCTTTTTTAATTATTACATAAAGTAATACATATTCATTGTAGAAAACAAGAAAAAGTGCAAGATAAGTAAATTACCCATGGCCCTACTATCCAGAGGTAACTCTTCTTACCATTTTGGAATGTACCCTTTGAGAGGTTCCCCCTCCTTTATGTTTCTGTACATGTGTGTGTTACACATTTACATCTTTAATTTTACCTAGTGTTCTAAATACAGTTATTTTCTATTTCATAATCTGCTTTTAAGCTTAATACTATCTCACGAATATTTTTCTGTGTCATCCAAGTGCTAGAAGAATTAAATTAGCAACAATGTATAGGATGGATTTGGAGAGTCCAAAAATGGGGAGATAATCTAAAAGACTGTTGCAGTGCCTCAGACAAGAGGTAATGAAGCCTTCAATTGGCATGATCAATGTCAGTAAGCCTAAGAAAAATTGCTGAGGTGGAGGCAATAAATTTGCCAGTTGATGGGATAAGGGTGTGTTCAAAAATGAAACCAGGGTTTCCTACCAGGCTAGAGTTGTGTCATTAGCAGAAAGAGGGGAGACAAGAAGAGGAGCAGTTTAAAATGGAGTAAAAGGACTTCCCTGATGGTCCAGTGGTTAAGACTCGGAGCTTCCAGTGCAGGGCGTGCGGGTTTGAACCATGGTCAGGGAACTAGGATCCCCCTGTTTGAGTTGCAAAAAAAGAAAGTAAAAGAAAGTTCAGCTTTGAATGACCTGAGTTTAAGGTATCTATAGGACATTTAGGTGGGCTGTTTTATAATAATAGCAGGTACTATTTATTGACAATCTGTTGTATGTTGGGTAATGTCCTAAGTCCTTGATGTAATTAATGAATCCTCTGAAGGCAGTGGCACCCCACTCCAGTACTCTTGCCTGGAAAATCCCATGGACGGAGGAGCCTGGTAGGTTGCAGTCCATGGGGTCACTGAGGGTCGGACATGACTGAGCAACTTCACTTTCATGCATTGGAGAAGGAAATGGCAACCCACTACAGTGTTCTTGCCTGGAGAATCCCAGGGACAGGGCTGCCATCTGTGGAGTCGCACAGAGTCGGACATGACTGAAGTGACTTAGCAGCAGCAGCAGCAACACAACATTGTTATGAGATAGATAACCTCTAATTTTTTGGTGAAAAAACTTAGATTCAAAAAAGACATAACTTGGGAATTCTCTGATGGTCCAGTGGCTAGGACTTGGTGCTTTCCCTGTCATGGCCCAGGTTCAATCCCTGGTCAGGGAACTAAGATTCCACAAGCCTCATGGCATGGTCAAACATTTAAATAAATAAAGTGAATTAGGAGGTGAGGAAGTGGAGGCAGTGAGTATAGACTGGTCCTAAAAACACTGATGAAGAGGAAGGATGAGAATCATCATTTGATAAGCTCAGAAAAATTTTTAGGGTTGAATATGTTTGCCTGGAGGATCCCCATGGACAGAGGCACCTGGCAGGCTATAGTCTAGGGAATCACAGTCAGACGTGACTGTGCAAGTAAGCACACAGCTCATGTTAGTCAGAAAAGGGGGCACTGGACTAAAAAGAAGATACTAAGTGCAGTGACAGCCCAGAAAATGCTTTTCCAGATGCATCCAGTCATAATTCTCTACCTCTTTTATTATTCCATTAAACCCAGTAAGAGTAAATATCATGTAGATAAGACCTTTGGGCAATAAATATAATGATTATAGATTTTCCCCATACTTATCAAAACTATATGGTATCAAACAAAAAACAAAAATAAATCAAATGGAAATAGTTTGATTCATTAAGAGATTATTATGTTACAAGCCAGGAATAATACATTAACAGAAAATGAATTCTTAGAGTTAGACCATGGTAAAAGTAGCAGTCCTGCAGTCCACTGTGTTATTTTATCCACCCCCACATTCCACCAGCCTTGGTTTCATGATCTGTATTTTACAGAAGGTAAAATGTCTTATAATGAAGGTACATGTTTTATAATGTTTTTTGTTGCTTTTGTTGTTTTAGAATTAAGTGAAATAAAGAGTCCAGCAAAGTACCTGGCAGATAATAATGCACCCTTACTGTGCAAACTGTGGTGGAAGGAAGGCAGGTTATTGTAGGACTATAAAAACTACAGGTATTTTAAAAGAAGTTATATCTACATATTTTAAATTTTCAAAGAAGATAACAAAGTTTAGAGGTAGGCACTATGATGGAAAATAATATAGTATGTGAAAATAGAAAAAGTTTTCTATCAAAAAGTGTAAGAAATTGATAGGTGCTTATATGTGAATACATCAGTTCAGTCACTCAGTTGTGTCCGACTCTTTGCGACCCCATGAAT
>SJYA01006997.1:0-19541 GCA_006410615.1 Neotragus moschatus
GAGTTCTGGAGGAGATAAATAAGGACTATCACTGGGGAAGGTGGTTGGAATAGAGCTTTAAAAGGTGGGCTTTAAAACTGGATAAAGAAAGGCCAAGGGGAGGACAACAGCCTTTTAAAGAGTTCTTTTATTTCTAGAATCACTGTCTACTTTCTCTGGGCCCTGAGGGTAGAGACAGATCTGTCTTATTTACATTGAGTCCCCAGGGTCTAGAATGATGTCTGAACCATAGGGCGTGCTCAAGAAACATAAACTGAACCCATGAACAAACGTGTGTTACTGGAATCCTCTTCCCAATGTGTGTCTTTATGGAAATTAAAAAAGGGGTCCCCTTCTCCTAGGTTGATGCAGCTTCTCTCTAGGACTTGTATTTGGGAGAGTTAATCATGAGTTCATCTATGAGCTGCCCCGATCTTGCTGCCTGGCCAACCTTCCTTGTGATGGTCCCACCCCAACTGCAAACAGGATAAAGTCCATGCATCTGGGGCTGGTCATCAAAGCCCTTCTCAATGTGACCCCAATATTCCTGTCCCATCAAAAACATTTCCAAACCTATTCTGTGCTCAGATCATAGTAATCCTATTCTTCCATGTGTTGGCTCCTAATACTGTCTTTATTCCCACAAACACCTACCACGGAAAAAAGATGAGCCCTCCACATTCTAACACCGTTCTCACTGCCTGTCCAGGACACAACCTCTCGTCCTCCTATGCTCCCATTCTGACTTCTCTTCCATCTGACTCTTGACTCCTTCCTCATTTGAGGTTTTATTTTTATTCATGGGATTTACATCTGGATTGTAGTATGAAGTAGGCACACCAGCTTTTGACTCTCAGCTTTCTCTTCCTTCAGTCTTGACTTGGCTTCCTTTGGACCATTTCCCTGGCCCCTCTAGACACAATCATCAGCCTGCCTCCTCAGGTGGAATCAGAACTTTTTCCTTTTTGACCCTGCACAGCACACTATACAAACCCTTATGAAACCTTGACCATATCATATTATGTTGTTTCCTTCCATAGTTCTACCTTTGGACTTTTGGAGCTTCTAATGGATGGAACCATTAGAAGGTATACAACACAGCATATTCTTAGGCGCCTAGCACCATGCTTGGCATACATGTGTGGGTGTACAGCAGGTATACAACATATGGAGAAAATGAACAAATGAATCATGGAAACAGAATCTGATCAGAGTAGAGAAAGTGGGATTTTCGGTGGTAAAGAATCCACCTGCAATGCGGAAGACCTGGGTTTCATCCCTGGTTGGAAAGATCCCCTGGCGAAGGGAATGGCTACCCATTCCAGTCTTCTGGCCTGGAGAATCCCATGGACAGAGGAGTCTGGTAGGCTACAGTCCATGGGGTCGCAAAGAGTCGGATATGACTGAGCGACTTTCACTTTCTATTAGGGTGGACTCAGACTGTGAAAAGCCTTGCAATCTAAACAGACGAGGCTAGACTTGTGGTGGAAAGAAAGACAGTCCCTTCAGATCTCTGAGACAGGAAATGAAGCGATGAAAACTGCATTTAGGGTGACCTGTTAGATGCCCCCATTCCGGGTGGTGAGCAACAAGGGGGAGCTTCTAGATGCAGCAAGACCTCAATCAAGATTTGCTGTGTGATTGGCGGAGCCCAGAGGATCTCTTACAGAAACACAGGTGGGAGGTGAGAGAACAGAGAGAAGTACAGACATTAAGAGACCGTTCGGGGCAACGATGGGCAGGCCCTGGAGGCCAGCAGGAGACGCAGATGCAAGGACAGAGGAGCCACAGCGGGCAGAGTGGGACCAAGGATGAGAGGACGCAAGCTGGGAGGGGGAGCCGTCTCATCTCGGGAGAAGAGCCCATCGGATGCACTCAGTTGCAGGGGCTGGCATGTGCGCTCACGCGTGCTTAAGTCACGGAGTAGTAAGGCAAGCCTGTGACACAATCCTTCTGCTGTTCCAATAAGTCTTCCCTCCTGTTGGTCCCCGCCCCTGCCCTGGGTTTAAGTTTCTGCCAACAGAAACAAAATTACTCATAAAATGAATGGAAACAATCCGCCTCTGCCTTTTTCTTGCCACAGAGAAGATTTTTCTTAATCACTTTATTTTTTGTCCTTTGAATCATATATCCTGTTGCTTAATTAAATCCCTTAGAAGTGTAAGCATTAGAGGTTTGCAGCATGAAATCTCTGAGCTGATGTTTGCTTGTCTCATGGAAACGGATCTGTATTGGAAATCGGAACTTCCGCTAAGGTAATGAGTGCGTGCTTTCCCTCTCTGGTACAAAATGTATTCCTCAATATTTTCAAGGAAATAAGACTTGGTTAAAATATCAATAAGAACTGAGTCTCTGGATACTCACTCAATGTAAAGCTAACTTTTCTAATATGAATCTCTTGTGTTTGAGTAGGTCTTTTTCTGCTTTTTAAAAAAAGTGCTTTCTTCTGGTTCTCCTAAATTTTCATTTAAAGAGGCATGGCAGGTGGTACAATCCCCATTTGAAACGTATTTCTTGATATAAACTGAGACATGAAGGAACTTTCCAGATGATCCAGTGAGCGTGTAAGGGCTGGAACCAGGCCTCTACAGCAATACAAAGTTCTCTCTACAAGCTCCCCTTTCTTCAACCCCTAAGGGAAAATGTCAAGATATTTTTCAGTAGCTGGAAAAAAGTTGAGAGAAATATGGGAAAGAGGCTGCAGAAAACGGGGCCCTCGGACCGTATATGTTGACCCTGACTCGCCCTCCTTCAGGCCCTTAGTCCTGGAGGCTAGGGGGGCAGAGTGCTAAGTGTGTGTCGCATAAGAGCTTCATGGGACAGTTCACATCTGTCTCCAGTCCGTCGTGGCGTCCCAGCAAAGATGGACGGGTCACCGGAGAGCACAGACAATAAGCGGGGCTGATGGCAGTAAGCAGATGGGGGCCTGGCCCTCTCTACGGGTCGGATTAGAGGACGTTAGGAGGATCTGGTCCCCAAAGATGATCTTCAGGGGTGTTTATCTTTTATTTATTTATTTTTTTACCTTATTTATTTGGCTGTGCCAGGTCTTACTTGTGGCACACTGGCTCTTTGGTTGCAGCCTGTGGGATCTAGTTCCCTGACCAGGGATCAAACCTGGGCCCTCTACATTGGGAATGTGGAGGCTCAGCCACTGGACCACCAGGGAAGTCTGGGATATTCATCTTAAGAGTCTGTTCCCCTGTTCACAGCCCATAAAGAGCAGTGAAAGTTGCTTAGTCGTGTCCAACTCTCTGCGACCCCATGGACCATACAGTCCAGGGAATTCTCCAGGCCAGAATATTGGAGTAGGTATCCTGTCCCTTCTCCGGGGGATCTTCCCAACCCAGGGATCGAACCCAGGTCTCCCATATTGTGGGCGGATTCTTTACCAGCTGAGCAACAAGGGAAGCCTTTACGGCCCATAGCCTCGTACCTAAAATGTAGAGTCACCCCAGGCTCATCAACAGTGGGTTTATTATCGAAGGGATCTTTTCCTTGGAAAAGTTATTAATGTGAAAAGGCAATTAAACTCCCACATAGTTGTACCTGATCAAGAAAGACTGTTAACATTTTGCCTACAATTTTCCACCCTCTTTTTCAAGCATATCTGAATCCACTTCTGTTACTGAGATGGAGTTGTACTATACAGAGCTGTTTACATCCTGCTGTTTTCACTCAGTGATGGGCACAGAGAACATTTCAGTATGTCATGAATTATTACTTTAAGGATTATTTAATAGCCTTGGCATGAAGTGCATTATTATTTAAACTTTTCACCAAAACTAGAAAGTAAACTCCTTGAAGGCAGGAATGATGTGAATTCATAATGCATTTTGCATCCCAAGCATCTAGCCAAGATTCTTTCATGATAAATGTTGATGTCTCCTTCGGGGGGAGTATCTGTTTAAGTTAGTCAGGCAGTTGTGCTTTGGTATCTCAGCTGACAGGGGAAATCTGAAAACTATGGATCCATGAAAAATGATCCTGCATGCAGAGTGTGCTAAGACACTTCAGCTATGTTTGACTTTTTGAGACCCTGTGGACCACAGCCTGCCAGGTTCCTCTGTCCATGGGATTCTTCAGACACTCTCTTTCTACTGGTGGAAAAATGATCCTATTACACTTTTAACCCAACCCAGTGTCCTGGGTATGAGCTCTTGGTACTTGAGTGTAATAAAAAAAAAAAAAAATTCAAGGCTAGAAAGTTGTATGTTTAATGACAATGTTGGATGTCATTAATTTCTCAACTATATAATTCTAAATCCAAATAAGAAGACTGAACTCTTGCCCCAGCTTCTTTCATGCTAGATAAGCAGCAAGGACAGGATTAATAAAGTTGGGAAGAGTAGTCATGTGCTTACATAAGAAATCCAGTAAGTTTTGTACCCACTAGAGATTAGTGAGGCCCTTTGGAGCAGGCCCAGCTAGAGAGATTTGCAGAAGCCTTGTGTCCTTGGTGGCTACTGATTGGCCTTTGCATAATACTTACTGTTCAGCATAATTGGGAGGAAAGCGAGTTTGCCTACTTGTCTATTAATAACACTCAAATACAGTAATGGTGGAAAAAACAACCTCTTTAAAGGTGTAAGGGATAAACATTCCATATATTTGCTCAGCATTTCTAGGACTGGAATCTGATTATTGCAATTTAATATGCTTCAATCTTTTTTACATGACTACTCCATAAATGTTTTTGTTAAACCATGTACTCTTCTTGCATATTTCAAAGCTGAAATAGGATATTTTTATCATAAATTTAATAGTAGCAAAAGGTGTAATGTTTGCCTTATTGAAAACATTGACATTTTCAAATAAAGATGTTATGTCATTCTTTAAACTTGGTCTACTGTAATGTTAATCTATCACCTTCTACTTTCAAAAGCACATGATTAAGTTATTCTTTAACAGTTGGAAATTTTACATCATACTTTCTTCTACTTTAGTATTCCCATCCCACTTCCCTAAACAGAGTTTTATCCCAATATAATGCATTCTCATCATGGAATTTATTTATCGTTCTATAATACTCAATAGCATAAATATATACAGGAATCAAATTTAATTAAAAAATTTTCCTACAACAAATTGATCAAAGAGTCAAAATACTACAAAACAGAAAATAAGTATTGAGCATTAGACTTTTATTGGAAACGTATCTCTTAATGAGGTAGATGAGGGTGGCCTCTCTTCTCCCCAAGTTAGCTGATGCATGCCTAGAAACAGAGCACTTACTGTTCAGATGAGTCTGGGTGCTTCAGTTAGAGGAGGCTTTCTGGGCCTCTAAAGTGAGTCTAAAGGGCTTCCCAGGTGGCACTAGTGGTGAAGAATCCACCTGACAATACAGGAGATGTGGGTTCAATCTCTGGGTCAGGAAGGTCCCCTGGAGGAGAGCATGGCAACCCACTCCAGTATGCGTGCCTGGAGAATCCCACGGACAGAGGAGCCTGGTGGGCTACCATCCTTGGGTTTGCAAAGAGCTGGACGCGATTGAGTGACTGAGCATAAGGTGGGTCTCTATCGCTTCGTTACCTGGAGATCTGCACAGCTCATGACAATTCAACACGATAAGGTTGGGATGGATGAGAAGACGCTTTCTTTGCTGACATGGAAGAAAGGCTACTGGGAAAGGAGAATCAGCAGATATTCTCAAGAAGATCAATTTTAGAACAGAAGAGGAAATTAGGGAAGAGTTTGGGTTATAAAGGGGTACAATTATCCTAGTTGGAAAACTACAGAAATAAGATGACATCCATGCTTTACAGAAACTCATAATTTGATAGGGGAGACATATAATAATATGTTAAATAATAAAATTGTATTTATATATTATATATAAATTAAATTATATACAAATTACATTTTATATAAATTATATTACATATTATTAATTATAATTTTATTCTTTATCAAAAATAAAATTTAATGTGAGTGCATTAGTAAGGTACAAGGTCAAAGAAGAAGAACAATGGGGAAGTAAAAAAAAGCCTTCTTAGAAGAGTTAAGTCTGAGAGAATAAAGGAGGAGGCATCTCCATGCCACCTTCAAGGAAATAGGTCTTGGGACTCGGGGTGGGGTGAAGTATGTTTATCAGCATCACCCCCAGCACCGCCTGACTGAAGCATTGAATGGGTTTGGAAGAGCAGATGGAAAGGTCAGTCACGGTAAGGCTGGGAGGGTTCTGTATTCTTCACTCCACCCTCGCGCCAGTAGGACCCACTAGCTCTGCTATCCCCAACCGTTCTCACATCAGGGACTGGTTTCATGGAAGACAATTTTCCCACGGACTGGGGTTGGGGCGTGGTTTCAGGATGATTCAAGCACACTACATTTATTGTGCACTTTATTTCTACTGTTATTACATCAGCCCCATCTCAGGCTACAGTTTGGGATCCCTGCTCTAGAACATTTCTAAGCAGGGAGTGACTGATCAGATTGGTGTTTTGGAAACAATACTCTCTTGGAAATAAGGCAGGTGGAGGGTGGTGAGGGACAGGAGGGGGAGTAACTAGATGCAGAGAAAGAACTTAGGAAGCAGATGGGGGACAAACAGGGCCTCGATTAAGATCACAAAACCGTGCGGAGTATAGTGCTGCTGCTGCTAAGTTACTTCAGTCGTGTCCGACTCTGTGAGACCCCATAGATGGCAGCCCACCAGGCTCCCCCGTCCCTGGGATTCTCCAGGCAAGAACACCGGAGTGAGTTGCCATTTCCTTCTCCAGTGCATGAAAGTGACAAGCAAAAGTGAAGTCACTGAGTCATGTCCAACTCTCAGCGACCCCATGGACTGCAGCCTACCAGGCTCCTCCGTCCATGGGAGTTTCCAGGCAAGAGTACTGGAGTGGGGTGCCACTGCCTTCTCTGAGTATAGTAGAGCTAAGATATTACTCAGAAGGGACTGGAGGTCTTGGTGGTTCACACAATGTCGGGTTAAGACACACAGCCCATCAGCAGGATGCTGAACCCTCTAGTTTGGGTGGTTGTGCTGCTGATATAATTACAGACAGCAAAGGGAATACAAAAGCTGCCTTTGAAGACAGGTCTCACATTTTCCTCATCTTTGTTTCTACACCACCTAACAATTTTTAGCGAATACATAAATAAACTATCAGCACATTTGACCTAATTCCAAGTTCCCCACCTAAGCAGGTTTTAAATTTTGTTTTATGATAAAATTTGTGGACAGCTTATAACAACTGACCCTTAATAATAAAACAATAATCTAAAAACTGACCCTTAATAATAAAACAACAATTTAAAATCTAGTCCAGTTGTTGAAAATAATACATATTAAAAAAAACTAAACATAAACATATTTTTAGAAGATTGCACCATTCAATTGGAAATGCAGCCATCAAATATTGAAATTAAGCACTGGCCTGAAATTACAGAGTCAAGACAGTTAATTCTACATGCAATAATATTTTTACATTTAAAAAGAGACTATAGTTTAAAGTGGCATGGCATTTATTTATTTTTTTCTAGATTATTGATTTATTTATTTCTGGCTGTATTGGGTCTTTGTTGCTGTGTGGGCTCTGTTCTAGTTTCGGTGTGGGCTTCTCGTTGCGGAGGCTTCTCTTGTGGAGGATGGGCTCTAGGGAGCACTGGCTTCAGCAGTAACGACAAGGGGCTCAGCAGTTGGGTTACCCAGGCTCTACACACAGGCTCAACAGTTGTGGTGCACAGGCTTAGCTGCCCGACCATATGTGGAAACTTCCTTAACCAGGGATCAAACCCATGCCTGCTGGATTGGCAGGTGGATTCCTTACCACTGAGCCGCCTGGGAAGCCCTAAAGTAGCATTAAAAAAAAAAAAGATGCTATTTAAAAATGTGTTCTCTTTACTCGTAAAGGTATCTTTTAGCTCATATGACCGCATGGTAAATAGAGAGGTAAGGCCTGCTTCAGTTAGAAAACCAGGGACTTTAGGACTTCCCTGGTGGTACAGTGGCCAGGAATCCGCTAGCCAAGGCAGGGGACACAGGTTTGAGCCCTACTTCAGAAAGATTCCACATGTTGGGGGGCATCTAAGCCTGTGCCCCACAACCACTGAGCCCAGGCGCTCTAGAGCCCCCACCCTATAACAAGAGAGGCCGCTGGAGCCAGGAGCTGAGCACCGCAACCACTGAGCCCCAGGCGCTCTAGAGCCTACACCCTATAACAAGAGAGGCCACTGCAGTGAAGAGCTGAGCACCACAACTAGAGAGCAGACCCCGCTTGCTGCAACTATAGAAAGCCTCTGTGCAGCAAGAAAGGCCCAGCACAGTCATAAATAAACAAATGAATAATTTTTTTAAGAAAACCACTTTAAAAAGCAAAAAAAACTTCTGGAGATATATTTGTTACCACTGAAGTGAAGTGTTAATGGCTCAGTCGTGTCTGACTCTTCAAGATCCCATGGACTAAATAGCCCGCCAGGCTCCTCTGTCCATGGGATTCTCCAGGCAAGAATACTGGAGTGGGTTGCCATTCCCTTCTCCGGGAGATCTTCCTGACTCAAGAATCAAACTCAGGTCTCCTGCACTGCAGATTCTTTACCTTCTGAGCCACCAAATGGCTAACAAGGTACATTGTGTTACTTTTACCACAGTAAAATTTTTTTTAAAAAATCGAATAAAAAACAATCTTCTTACAAAAGTCATATTGGGTATGATAAAATCTCTTAAAATTATTTTCCCTTTTATTTTGCATTCTCTTCATTAGAAAAATGAAATAAAAGCACTAAAATTTTGCGGGGGCTTCCCTGGTGGCTTAGTGGTAAAGAATCTACCTGCCAGTGCAGGAGCTGTGGGTTGGATCCCTGGGTGGGGAAGATCCCTTGCAGTAGGAAATGGCAACCCACTCCAGTATTCTTACCTGGGAAATCCCATGGACAGAGCAGCCTGGCAGGTTACAGTCCATGGGGTCACAAAGAGTCAGACACGACTTTTTGACTAACGAACAACATACAGAATTCTTTCTAGTTCACAAATCAAATATAACTAAAGTGAAAAGACAATTATATCTCCCCACTTAAAAACTGTCTTCCTGTTTGGATGGTTGCTGCTGCTGCTGCTGCTGCTGCTAAGTCGCTTCAGTCGTGTCCGACTCTTTGCGACCCCACAGACAGCAGCCCATCAGGCTCTTCCGTCCTAAAAGGTGTCTAATATTGTAGTCTTCAAAATACTCTTAAAATAGTATTTTAAGATTAGCAAACCTGCAAGTTTACCATGTACTTTATTCTGCATACATGCACACACACACACACACACAATTCATTTCTGCCATCATCAGAACTAAAGAGTCAATTCTGACACAGTAGAATCACTTATGATACTCAAACAACAAAATACTTATAAGCAAAAATTTTCTCTCTATATATAAAAAAAATTAAAAGCACAAGTATGTATTTTTTAAAGAGTCCCAAGTCCAGTACTTTGGCGAGAAATATGCCGAAATGGGCATTTATCGTTATTTTTAGACCAATGATGGAATCTGGACTCTCATTCTTTCTGAATCTGTGAACTCAAAGGGAACAACTTATCATAGCATCACTATTTGACCTTGAAGGAACAGCTCATGTCATCACAGAGCAAAAGTGCTGGCGAACATTTATCTAGATGAAAGACCTCAAGCAGTTAACCTGCTCAGCAGAGGCAATGCAACCAGGCAACAGGATAATGACCTCTATCCAAATGTGGAAGGTGCATCAATTTAATACCCTGACAGCTTGACAAAAGATGGTGGCAGCGCAGCAGGAAAACATTAGCCATGATAACGCAGGGTACTGTATGTGAAAAGAATGAATTATAAAGCACCGTGCTATTTGGGCCGAGTAGGGATTTTTTTTTTTAAACCAACTTTATATTTAGGACGGTAGTCGTGCCTAAAAGCTCCTTCCATTCTTTTCTACCTGAAGAACATCCCGCTAAAAGTAAAAAGGTAGTGTGGATTAAATTGACGGCTTCAACACAAATCAAGTTTCCCAACCGATCCAGGAAATGCTGCCCACCATTTCTGGCAGGACTGTTACTGTGTTAGAGCAGAAAAACCTGGGCATTGATGAACTGGCTTAACCCATTTGAAAAAGATACGTAACTCAAGTACACGTGTGCTATTTTGTTTTCTTTATTAAAAGGAGAAGGTACTTGGTATACTCTAGGGTGCCTTGGGTCTTGAGCTGTAAACTTTTCCCACTGCAAATTCAGTTTTTTTTTTTTTTTATTTTTAAAGCAATTCAATTTTAGAATAGTAGCATGATCATGCTTGTATGTTTGTTCAAGGACCTTTACTCTGCGACAGGGTTTCAGCCTGTGCGGTTTTTCTCTACACATGGCAGGCAGCTGTCAGAAGCAGTGTGAGGGGTCAAAGGGCAGCTCGGCTGCTCTGTTAAATCACGGGGTTCCATCAACATCTCAGAATTCCTGCCGAGTGGGAGCTGGGAGACCACAGATTAGAGTACACTGGAGTGTGTATATTAGGTCACTCAGTGTCTATCAAAGCGATATCACACCGGTGAGCCGTACAATAGATTTCACTGTGCTCCGTTCAAAGAAAATGGAAGGAAAGTGGACATGTGTGTAGCAGATCACAGCTGAACACTGAATGCTCCTTGTCTTTAAATGGATGGATTTACTATCCACAAGATGAATGAAGAATAGGTGTGCAATCAATAGCTTTGGAAATCATGCAAAGCTGGTAGTTTTATTCAGTTCTTGGTAAAGGTCGTTTGGCAGATGCAAAATGAGGCCGACAGAGTCCTCGGCCCAGCTCAGCCAAGGGCTGTAATCAAGGCCCCACAGGACCTGGAGCTGGGTTACGGCTATGGCCCTGGACCAGAACTCACTTTATGATCTTGGATGGTCCCCTTGGTTACACAAAACTCAGTGTCATCTTCTGTAAATTTAAAATAATAAGACTTGTCTTCCAAATGGGTAAACACACTAACAAACAAGCAAACAAGAATTCCTGAGAAAGGACTTTCAAAAAGTCAAAAGGAATACAGCATGATGGGATAATGTGTGGTATTTAAGAAATGTTTAGGAAATGAAATTTAACTTGTATTAATGAGTATTTGGTCTACATATAATAATAGAAAATACGTACTCCTTCAAAGCTCATTGTTTAATTTTTTTCCTTTTTAAATATATGCTGCTGCTGCTGCTGCTGCTGCTAAGTCACTTCAGTCGTGGCCGACTCTGTGCGACCCCATGGACTATAGCCTACCAGGCTCTTCCGCCCATGGGATTTTCCAGGCAAGAGTACTGGAGTGGGGTGCCATTGCCTTCTCTCTTTTAAATATATATATATATATGTAATTTAATTTTCTTTTAACAGAGTAAAATATGTATTCCTCAAGGAATCCTTTAGTCTTTAACAAGACAATGAATATAATATGATTAACACCATGCCTGACAAGTGAAATTTTAAACAGCTTAAAAACTTTGCTTAATATTTTATTTCTCAATTATGACTTCTGCAAGGGACTCCTTGACTGTGATTAGCATACCCCTGACTTTACACTAATAATGATTGCTAACACTAACAAAATACTTATTATGTGCCAGGTACTGTTCTGACCACTTTACAAAAATTAATGTATTTAATTTACATGACCATATATAGATTGGCCCCAGTTTTTAGGCTCAGCTGCCTTCTTACAAAAAGTATCAGGCTCTGTGTTACTATCTCCTTTTGGGTTAAATACATTTTCTAATCTCATAAAATGTGAACAAGTCAACTATCTTTTGCAAAACAACTTCATTTCATATCCTATGATACAGATACCAGTGTTTTCACATGTGTTTAAAGATGAGAATACTACGCCCCAGGAAGTTAAGCAATTTCCAAAGCAGCCAAGTGTGGGACCCAGGATTCACACTCAAGAAGCCTGGCTATACCGCTGGCTCAGTGTAAAGAATCTGCCCGCCCATACAGGAGACACGACTTCGATCCCTGAGTCAGGAGGATCCCCTGGAGAAGGAAATGGCAACCCAATCCCATTTTCTTGCCTGGGAAATCCCATGGACAGAGGGAGCCTGGTGGGCTATGGTCCATGGAATTGCAAAGAGTCAGACGTGACTGAGTGACTACATACAACAAACACCTGGCTCTCACCGCTTTCCCGTCTCTTTGCATCAGAGGGGCCCAAAGACCCTGTTACCTGGGGGCAACGTCACGATGCCCACTTAGCTAATTTGGAATCCAAAACTGAGACACACTGTTGAGACCTAACTAGTCCCTCGGAAAATAGCTCAAAATGTATCACTGCACTGAGACTGGGTTGACACTATAATGCAAGCACAGCCCTGCTTATATCAGAGCAGTCTTTTTAGTTCAAATGCAGCAATGGCCGCCAGGTCAAAAATGCACTTCTTTGGCAAAGGGGCTGAAGAGATACCTAATGACCTGTCCACATTCATCCAGGTGAACTTTGAACATCTGCCACTCTGAAGGCGGAAAGGATACCACGTAACAGGACAAGTGTGGGGGGCTTTGTTTTCTTCTTCTTTTAAGTTAGAAGTATTTTCCCTCATTGTTTGGAAATAAGTCCTTGAAGTAAATCTTTAGAAGACGGTAAAGAAATTCTCAGGTTGAATTCCACTTGGTCTGTTTGTTACTAGTTGACAAAAGAGAGTGTGAAATACAAATAGGCATATACAGAGCTGCATATAACGGCTTTGGAGCTTTCCTTTCAATAAATTCAGAGACTGTCTTTGTATCCAGTGACCTTTCAGGAGAAATTAAAAAAAAAAAAAAAAAGACACAGTACAGTTTGTCTCTACCAAAGACCCAATTATAATAATTCTCAGCTTCAACTCGTGTGGTTACTTCTTAAAATTCAGCTTAGGTGGCAAGAAGTGAAAAATATTCCTCTTTTCTGAATAATATCCTCAAGGGAAGCAAGATCGTGGTGCCTCCTCTCCAGCCTCCATGATGGGTGCCTTCTTTTCAGCTGATTCTTTCATGGGCTTCACTGGCAGGTCTGGGAGAACAGCGGCTGCTCACCTCTCTAAATTCTAATCAGTGAGACGGAGCTGTATTGCTAGGTTAGAGAAACCAGCGACTGTACTCTATAAGCAACAAAAACTGAAATGGAGAGGCTCTTTTCTTAAAAAAAATAACTTACTATAATTGGAGGCTAATACTTTATAATATTGTGGTGGTTTTCGCCAAACGTTGCCATGAATCAGCCATGGGTGGTACACGTGTCCCCCATCCCGAACCCCCCTTCCACCTCCTTCCCAATCCCATCCCTCTGGTTTGTCCCCGTGTGCCGGCTTTGAGTGCCCTGTTTGATGCATCAAACTTGGACCGGTCATCTATTTCACATATGGTAATATACACGTTTCAATGCTATTCTCTTAAATCATCCCACCCTTGCCTTCTCTCATAGAGTCCCAAAACTCTGTTCTTTACATCTGTGTCTCTTTTCTGTCTCACGTATAGGGTTGTCATTACCATCTTTCTAAATTCCATATATATGTGTGAATATACTGTATTGGTGCTTTTCTTTCTGACTGACTTCACTTTGTATAATAGGCTCCAGTTTCATCCACCTCATTAGAACTGACTTACATATTCACACCTACTCAGAGATCTAACAGATTGGAAGGGAGAGTGTCAAATTACTTGAGTAGTAAAACCAGCCCAAACCCTGACCTTCTAGGCTTGATTAGCACCTGACCAAAAAATATAAGGCTCTGTATTATGATCCTATTATGGGTTCAATTCATTTCCTAACCTTGCAAAGTATGAACAATTTGATTGCCTCCTACCAAACAATTTCATTTCACAGACTCTGTCACTAGCAGGGCAGCTAAAGCCTAGTGCCCTGCCTTACGAAAATTAATTACGAGGCACTTCAAGTTTAGCCTCTTTGCAAGGCCATCCTATTTATTTATAAATTTTATTAATTCTGAAGCCAGTCGCTCCTCAATGGTGTGTTTATTTTCAACTAGGTCAGGGCCTCTGGGATGATATTTGGTCTTTTGGAGCAGACACACAGAGCCTGTCCAGGTAGCAGGCACAAGCGACCAAACACAAGTGTGTCCCTAAGATTTGAATACAGGAATTCGTTAGACTTTTGTGGGGGAAAAAAAAAATCAATCTAGAAAACCAGTTATGCATTTATGAGTCTTTCTGCATGAGACGGTCTAAACAGAAGGCTGTCATTAACACATGGCTCTCTGACCAGGGAAACAGGTATTGGCAAACAGTCCATGCGGAGCGACTTGTGGGAACTGGTGTAGTTACCAGTGAAGGGCACCCACAGATACAAGTGGGAAATAGGGAAAACTAGTCTTTTCACATTATACGTTAGTTTGCTCAAAAAATATGCACTTGCTGACGTAACCTACAAACCACACATTTTCAAGCATGTTGTAATAGAATAAAATTTAGTATAGGAGAGACTTAGGTGATATTAAAAAAAAAAAAATCATGTTCATGTTTCCCGATAATGCTGTGATTGACTAACTTTGAGGGTGATGATTCCATAGAAAGAAGTTAAAAAACAATGTGAGGGGGTGGGGTGGGAGGGAGGCTCTAGAGGGAGGGGATATATGTACACTTACGGCTGATTCATGTTGATGCGTGGTTTTACCACACAACATGGTAAAACCATTACCTTCCCATTAAAAATAAATTTAAAAACATTTAAAAAGAAACAATTTAGAGGCATTTGACATTAAAATGCTTAAATGTACGTTGACATTCCCATGTCTCCTTTCAGAAAGGGGTACGCATGGCTTACTTGGAGAACTACATGAGCCGTCACCAGCTGACGGGTGAAGATTTCAAGCATCTAAGATGCCCACTTTCTTGGTCTTTCTGCTCTGTGATTTCACTTAGTGGAAGGTGATGAATGAACACCATTTTCATTTGAAACTGTTATTAGCTGGAACTCAGTGATGCCCTAGCACAGACTATTCGAGGCTTCTGGGGGCCCCAAACTCTAGCCTTATTTTATAGGAAGGGAGTCCAAGGCCTTGCAGAGGTGAAGGGCCATGCTCAAGGTCACAGCTAGTCAGTGACAAGGTTAGACATGGCCCTAAACCCACGCCTTTGGACTCCTAATACGGTGCTCCTTCAGCCTCTCACCCTAAACGTGATGAAAGACAGATAATGGCGCCGACACCGTGCAGCTTCTATGTCAGCTCGCGATCATGGGATGCATGCTGTCAACTCTGGACTTTCTGAGGTTGGAAGAAATGTGCAGCCATCTCAGTGTCACAGGCCTGGAAGTCATCAAAAGGGGGCTGAGTGTTAGTTACTACTGTGCATAATGCCAGCAACATATCTGTGGTTGGCGGCGATGTATTATTAGAGCTCACGTTCTTGTTGCGACTGTGCGAACCGAGCCGCGCAGGGAATGCTGAAAAGTGATCACAAAAACACCTTTTCTTTCCCCACTGTCCCTCAAGCAGCAGGGATCAAATAAACTGTTTCTCAGCTGTCTGTCTTTTAAACAAAAATACCTCCTTCGCTCTACATGTATTTGTGGCAAGTCGGTGTTTTCTTCCCTGTCTCTGTTCTGTTCTAGTTTTTAGACCCCAACCTTGGATCACCAGGGGGTACTGGGACTAAAAAGGGCCTGACATGGTGTCTTACAAATTGTCTTGGATTCCTTCAGGACGTCACAGTTTGTGTTCAATAAAGAAAGGCAGGCGGCATAGAACAGGCAGGCAGGAAAAAAAAAAAGGTCTGCAATCGGATATTAACTTTACGGAATCATCAGCCGCCAACTTTGGTATGTGAAGGGCTTTCCACGCAGAGTATGTGGTGGTTTCCATCTGTATTTTGGGTGGGCTGCTAGGCTCCGATGCTAGCACTGCGATAATGGCGTTTCATTCATCTGCAACACAGCCATGTCCTTCTACATTTATCAAGGAAATCTTAGTTAGGTGACACCTGGCGGAGACATCTTTCGTCCACTCTGCTTCCTAACCACACACACATCCCCTAGTTCCTTGATACTAATTCTGGCCTGGCCACCTACTGGCCAGATATGGTTTTTTTTCCTTTAATTAAAAAACCCCCAAATTTTATTTTTGGCTGCACTGGGTCTTTACTGCTGCACGCAGGGCTTTCTCTAGTTGCGGTGTGCAGGCTGCTCACTGCGGTGGCTTCTGTTGTTGAGCACAGGTTCTAGGCGCGCAGGCTCGGCAGTTGTGGTGAGTGGGCTTAGTTGCCCAGTGGCATGTGCGATCTTTCCAGATAAGGGATTGAACCAGTGTCCTCTGCATTGCAAGGCAGATTCTCCACCACTGGACCACAAGGGAAGCCCCCAACAGATTTTTTAATATTACTTTGCCCCAGTAGCCTCATGTGCAAAATGAGTTTATATAATAATAGTAGCTCTTTCTTAGGGTTGTTCTGAGGATTTAATGAGTAGTTACAAATGCAAGACTTACCTAGGATCTGGCATATGACCACTATATAAATATTAGTGATTATAATTACTATTTCCCCTCTACCAAGTTAAGACTTCCTCATCATTTTGGATCTCAGCTGGCTGTAATTACTTTTACATCAGTGAAAGACTGGCTTGTTACTCTAATGAACATCATATGGCTGTACAATAATTGGCTCAACTATTCACCTATTGTTCAACATTGAGTTTCCAACGTCCTGGCTCTGCAGATAAAGCTGTATGTCACCTGGCACTTCTAGAAATCTGTCCTTACAGGTTCCCTGTGAAGTGAATGCTTTTAATATTGCCATTTCCCAAGCGAAGAAACAAAGACTCAGACAATATAAATACGATATGCTCACATAACTAGTTCAGTGTTACATGCAAGCCCAAGATTCAGACACCAAAGTAGCAACAATAACAACAAACTTGTGCATGTAAAGCTGCAAACTCCATTTATCTAAAATTTTTCTTACAGTGTGTATGTGTGTGTGCTAACCTGCTTCAGTTGTGTCCGACTCGGCGACCCTATAGACTGTAGCCCACCAGGCTCTTCTGTCCACAGGGATTCTCCAGGCAAGAATATTGAAGTGGGTTGCCATGCCCTCCTTCAGGGGATCTTCCCAGTCCAGGGGTCACACCCCCATCTTGTCAGTCTCCTGCGGGTTCTTCACTAGCGCCACCTGCACTGCAGATCATCTGATTCTGCAATACTTCGGAATAACTGCAGTGTTATTTTCCCCTTGGGCCCAAGGCCCTCCATTTAAAACACTTAACCTACTATTAGAAACGGTTACATCGCAAACCTCCCAGCAGCTGCTGCACTGGCTTCTAGGGGACTTGGACATGCCCTCGCGCTGGTTCAGTCCAGACTTCTGGGCCAGTGGGACTCAGAACGGACATGCAGAGCAGTGTCAGGGGCCCGAGGAGGCAACATAATTACATTCCAGCAATAAGATCTTCTTTGCTGCTTCCGCCCGCTGCAGGCTTGTAGGACACAGTTCCTGAAATGTGACTGAACACCTTGTTGGTCAGGGGTGAGCTTCCTGTCCCCACTCCTGGGGGCAGTGGGGATGGAGCTCATGGGTGCCACTTTTAGGAGGTCCGCATCTTTGGTCTCCCTGCTCTCTGATTTTACTTGGTATAGTGTGATGAATGAACACCATTCCCACTTGAAACTGTTATCAGCTAGAACTCAGTGATGCCTTAGAACAGACTATTAGAGTTGAAAGGACGTCTGGGAGTCCCAGAGGCTATCCTCATTTTACAGAGAAGGAATCAGAGTCCTTGTACAGAAGAAGGGACACGCTTAAGGTCACAGCGAGTCAGTGACAAGGTCAGATGTAGTCCCAAGCCCATGTCTCTGGACTCCTAACATGGTGCTCCTTCACCCTACCACCCTCAGTGTGACGAAAGACAGATAAATGACACCGATTCCTTTCAGTTTCTATGTCAGCACAGGATTATAGGACACATGCTGTCGACTCTGTATTTGTTCATGCAGATAAACTTGTTTCTTTGAAGACAGAGATGACTGAGGAGCAATGATGTAGGTATACAAAATGCACACCGTAGGCACATCTTCCAGGAAAGGGGTCTGGAATGGCTTTGAGAACATCACCATCCGAGCTCAGGCTGACCTCTCTGACTGCATGGCCTTCCCTCTAAGAGGATCTCTAACCATAATAACAGCTGAAATTGATCCATCGCTTACTACATATCTGGCACCATCCTAAGCACTTTATATATATATCGACTCCATTTAACCCTCCCAACTCGGAGAAGGCAATGGCAACCCACTCCAGTGTTCTTGCCTGGAAAATCCCATGGACGAAGGAGCCTGGTAGGCTGCAGTCTATGGGGTCGCTAAGGGTCGGACACGACTGAGCGACTTCAATTTCACTTTTCACTTTCATGCATTGGAGAGGGAAATGGCAACCCACTCCAGTGTTCTTGCTTGGAGAATCCCAGGGATGGGGGAGCCTGGTGGGCTGCTGTCTATGGGGTTGCACAGAGTCAGACATGACTGAAGCGACTTAGCAGCAGCAGCAACAACCCTCCCAACAAGCCTACGAGGTAGATACAATTATTATTATTACTACCATTATCTCCTCCCTTTTATTAAATGAGGAAGCAGAGGTGTGGGCTTCCCTGGCAGCTCAGTGGTAAAGAATCTGCCTCCAACACAAGAGATCCAGATTAAATCCCTAGGTTGGGAAGATCCCCTGGAGGAGGGCATAGCAACCCACTCCAGTATTCTTGCCTGGAGAATCCCATGAACAGAGGAGCTGGAGGGCTACAGTCTATGGGGTCACACAAGAGTCAGACATGGTTTAGCAACTAAAAAACAACAACAAAGGAGAAGTGTAGAGAGGTAAGCAAGTTGTCCAGGTCACGGAGTCAGGAAGTGGTAAGGCTGGGATCTGAACTCTGATCCTGGGGTCTCTGCTGTTCATCCTGTCCCATGTCTCTAGGTGCCTTCAGTCCTTGGCTCCCTTGCCCTTTGCCCAGCCCAATTCACAGCAATCCATTTCTCCCATTTGCTCCCCAGGGGGAGCCTGCACAAGGCTGGGTTGGGCTCCCCAGTCTCCTGCCTCCTGCCTCCCTTGATCCAGGGATCCAACTCAAGTCTCCTGAACTGCAGGCGGATTCTTCACCCACTGAGCCATCAGGGACATCCCTTTCCAAAAGTCTTCCTACCTGCCTTCCTCAGGAATGAGTGGAAGGGTATCACTGAAGCAACCACACACACAAAAATCACTTCCCTTCCATATGAAGCTTAAATAATTACTAGGAATACGCAGAGAAGAAATAGTTAATATAAAAAAAAGAAAAGGTACTCACTAATACAAATACATATTTTTAGAGAAATCAGTGCTTAAGGAAACCGTTGCACCCAGTGTGATTTCTTATACATGTGGACAGATCCGTCAGTGCCACCAGGGAAACCCCTCCTGTACATACAAGAGGCAATAAATAAATACGTATTCAGTGGCCGAATGAATGAAGTCAACTTGGGGCTGTGGAATTTTAACAGAGGTTTTTGAAAACTTACATTTGGATGTTTTTGTTGGATGGCTTTAAGAAGATGCGCTTCTGAAAGAAAGACCATTTTGTGAGAATGTGTGTAATCTAATGTTTCCACGTGTTCGAAAGTCCTCCACTGA
>SJYA01006998.1:0-19481 GCA_006410615.1 Neotragus moschatus
AAAACTTCCAAAAGTATGTTGAATAGTAGTGGTGAAAGTGGGCACCCTTGTCTTGTTCCTGACTTTAGGTGAAATGCTACTGTTACTGCTAAGTCGCTTCAGTCGGGTCTGACTCTGTGTGACCCCATAGACGGCAGCCTATCAGGCTCCTCCGTCCCTGGGATTCTCCAGGAAGAACACTGGAGTCAGTTGCCATTTCATTCTCCAATGCATGAGAGTGAAAAGTAAAAGTGAAAGTTGCTCGGTCGTGCCCATCCCTTAGCGACCCCATGGACTGCAGCTCATCAGGGTCCTCCATCCATGGGAGTTTCCAGGCAAGAGTACTGGAGTAGGGTGCCACTGCCTTCTCCAACTTTCAATTTTTCTGTGTTTGCTGTGGGTATATCATATATAGCTTTTATTATGTTGAGGTATGTTCCTTCTATTCCTGCTTTCTGGAGAGTTTTTATCATAAATGGATGTTGGATTTTGTCAAAGGCTTCCTCTGCATCTATTGAGATAATCATATAGCTTTTATTTTTTAATTTGTTAATGTGATGAATTACATTGATTGGTTTGTAGATATTGAAGAACCCTTGCATCCCTGGGATAAAGCTGATTTGGTCATGGTGTATGATCTTTTTAATGTGTTGTTGGATTCTGATTGCTAGAATTTTCTTAAGGATTTTTGCATCTATATTCATCAATGATATTGGCCTGTAGTTTTCTTTTTTTGTGGCATCTTTGTCAAGTTTTGGTATTAAGGTGATGGTGGATTTTATATGGCAGGTAATCAATGGCTTTCAAATCTCTCTCATCATTGTATATAAGAAATACATACAAAAAAGAAAAGTATATGTTAAAGTAGAAATAAACTCAGATAATCTTGATTACCTTTGATGTTTATAGCGTTTAATATATAATTAAAATTTTCAATGTCAGAAGTAGTCTATTGGTCTTTAAACATATAACAGTATATAATACACACTTATTTTTGTACCATATAATATGTATTTACACACTTATTTTTGTAGCATATAATATGTACTTTTTCTTTTTTGCAGAACATTGTGGATGTACTTAGACAACAAAATAAAATGTTAGTGATATATGCACTATACCTTCTTTCAATAAGTTTCAATATGAAGGATTCACTATGTGTCTTGAAGCACATATTAGATAAAAATGCAGCTTCGATATTTTCAAAGTGAAATTTAAGTTTTTTAAGTTAGACTTTAAAAATCAGTTCCCCAAATGCATTTTCCCCACAGTCAAATTTTTCAATTAAAAGTAATATTTTCAAATTACATTGTTAAACATCTTATAAAAGTAAATAAAATGTACCATAAAGTAGGTCCTTCATTTATAGGAGCTTTAGGAGAAACAGATAAATTAAAAGAAAAATGAACTAAAAAGACAGTGGGTATGTCTTGTGTTTATATTCACCAGCATGGATGTTTACTTTTAGAACTCACAAGATCAGATGCATGATGGTCACCTAATTAAACTACTTAGTTTATCTCTGAGCACGGAATCTTCTTTTTCAGTTTCCTGTGAAATTTAGGTATTGTTTTCCTAACATTTCATGTCAAACAAGCTTCGTGTCTTTGATAAAGAGATGGATGTTAGTTTTGAAAGTAACTTTCACTCATATATCAGAACTGTGCAAATATTTAAAGAAAAGGAAATGACACCAGAGATTTAGGGCTGACATTAAATGGTAAGGGGTATAAAACATTCTTGGAGAGTGTGGGGTTTTAAAATTCTCTGTGGAAAAAAAAAAAT
Source organism: Neotragus moschatus (assembly GCA_006410615.1). Taxonomy (NCBI): domain Eukaryota; kingdom Metazoa; phylum Chordata; class Mammalia; order Artiodactyla; family Bovidae; genus Neotragus; species Neotragus moschatus. The sequence goes on from SJYA01006998.1 coordinate 1,765, forward strand.
CCAAGCACTATAAAAAGGAAGATCTTTTGTGTCTTGCAGGTTTTCTCTAGAATAGAATGAATGCCCAGAGTACCATAATTTTTAAAAATTATTCATTTAGAATGATGAATCCACTTTCCTGATCCTACATTCATGTTCATTATCCAAACACCAATTATAGTTTGATTTCTTTTTAGAAATTTTACTGGAAGACAAACACGTGCAGATAAGCCATATGAGTATCTACTGTGCTTGAAATTAATAATTTTTATTGAAGTTAATATTTTGGCATTCTGTATGTGTTTTAAACTATAACAATAGAAGCATTTATGAAAACAAAGGTAACTTGAATTGATGAATACGTCATCTATTTCTCTTCTTATTGGACAAGTAGGCCATTATATTTTTCTGATAATATTTGTATCCAGTCAGGTACTTCTTTTCATATATTGCTGAAAGGGAAATGTTAAAAGTTTGACTCATTTTGTCACTTATTAGCAAAACATAATGCATCATCTATCTAAAATGGACATTTATGCTTGCAATATAAATTTGCAAAGTTCAAAAGCTACAGAATCAAGTCATTAAATTTCCTACAATGGTATGAGGATATATCCGAGTTCAGCAAAATTGTTTATCTTTATCACTTCATTTGTCTCTTTGTATAAAGATGTGGGGTATATTTCAGGAAATCTTTGAGTTTGTCACATAATTCACCTTTTAAATAAGGTAGGCTCTCAAAGATAGTACAAACTGCTGGCTGGTTTACATTCATGGTTTGATAGATTGGGTGAGTGTTTCTGAAGAGGTTCTTGAAGTTAAACTTAAATTCTTAAGTTACTGTTTTATTTAATTGAGGTATAGTTAACTTACAATATTACAGTTGACCCTTGAGCAACATGTGGGTCAGAGTGCCAACAATTCATGCAGCTACAGCTTGTCATTGGCCTTCAGTGTACTCTGTTCCTCTTTATACATGATTCTACATTTGCAAATTCTATGAACTTTGTATCCTGTAATACTGTAATTATTATTTTAAAAAAATACATGTATGAGTGGTGCCAGGAAGTTTAAACCTTGTTGTTCAAGAGTCAAATATATACTAGTTCCAGCTATACAACATAGTGGTTTTGATCACCCTATTAAGTCTACAAATTATCCATCAGAATATAAAGTTATTATAATATTATGAACTATATTGCCTATGCTGTACTTTGCATTCTTCTAACTTATTATATTTTTTTGAAGTACAGTTAATTTAAAACATTATTATGTATTAGTTTCAGTGTAAAACATAGTGATTCAAAATTTTAATAGATTATCCTCCATTGATAGTTATTATAAAATATTGGTTGTAGTCCCTGTGGTGTACAACATATCCTTGTAGCTTACTTATTTTGTATATAGTAGTTTGTACTTCTTAATTACTTTCCTCTATCTTGCTCCATCTATGTACTCCTCTGCCTGCTGGTAACCATGTGTTTGTTCTCTGTATCTGTGAGTTTGTTTCTGTTTTGTTATATTAATTTATTTGTTTTATCTTTTAGATTCCAGATATAAGTGAAAACATATAGTATTTTTGTCTCTTTGTGTGCTCTACATCACTAAGTGTAATATCTTCCAGGTATATCCATGTTGTTGCAAATGGCAAAATTCTATTCTCTTTTTATGGTTGAATAATACTGTGCATATGTGTACCCCACATCTTTATCTATCCTTTCATCTCTTGATGCATACTGAGGCTGCTTTCATATCTTGGCTTTTGTAAATAATGCTGCCATAAACATTGAACTGCATGTGTCTTTTCAAATTAGTGTTCACTTGTTTTATTTTTTGGCCATGCCAGACAGCATGTGGCATCTTGGTTCCCCAATCAAGGATTGAACCCACATCCCCTGCATTGGAAGTATAGAGTTTTAACCACTAGACAACTAGGGAAGATCCACTTATTTTATAACTACAAGTTCGTACTTAATCCTCTTCACATGTTTTGCCCAACTCCCCACTCCTTTGTCAACCATCAGTTTGATCTCTCTGTAAGTCTCTTTTGTACTTATTTTGTTCATTTGTTTTGTTTTTTAGATTCCACATAAAAGAGAAATCATTTTCTATTTGTCTTTCTGTATGAGTTACTTTTAGAATAATATTCTCTAGGTCCACTCATGTTGTTGCAAATGACAAGATTTCATTCTTCTTATGACTGAATAATATTCTTTTGTATATATGTATGCATGTATGTATATATATTTTCCTTATCCATTCATCAGCTGATGGACACTTAGGTCGCTTCCATGTCTTTGCTATTATAAGAATGGGTCCACTAAATATAGGAGTGCATGTATTTTTTTTAAATTCAGATTTTTGTGGTTTTTGATAGATACCCAGTAGTAGAAATTATGGATTGTATGGTAGTTTAAGTTTTATTTTTTTGAGGAAATTCCATACTGTTTTCTATAGTGACTACACCAGTGTGCATTCCCACCGAGAGTACATGAGAGTTCTCTTTTCCACATCCTCACTGATACTTGTTGCTTGTCTTTTTATTAGCCATTCTGACAGGTTTGCAGTGATATCTCATTGCGGTTTTGATAGGCATTTTCCTTATGATTAATGATGGTGAGCATCTTTTCTTGTGCCTGTTGGCCACATGTATATTTTCTTTGGAAATATGTCTATTCAAATCCTCTGCTTATTTTTTAATTACATTTTTTATATTAAGCTGTATGAGTTCTTTGTAAGCTTTGAATATTGACACCTTATAGAATACAGTATATGCAAATATTTTCTCCCATTCAGTAGGTTGTCTTTTCTTTTGTTAATGATTTCCTTTGCTGTACAAAAGCTTTTTAGATTGATGCAGCCCCATTTGTTTTTCATTTTTTGGCACTAGTTGTCCTTGATTGGATAGTCAGATCCAACAATTATTTCTTAATTAGATGTCAAAGAGTATGCCACCTAGGTTTTCTTTTTCCCTAGGAGGTTTATCCTTTCAGGTCTTACATTTTAGTCTTTAATACATTTTAAGTATAATGTTGGATAAGGTGGTGATTCAGTTTGATTATTTTAGAGGTTGCTATCCAGTTTTCTCAACATCATTTATTGAAGAGGCTGGTTTAATACTGATGAACTTCTTTAGCTTTTTCTTGTTCAGGAAACTATCTCTCTTTTAATTCTGAAAGGGTCTGTGTACTTTCTTGTTATGTTTAACCTCTATTTGTTGTGATCACACTGTCGTTGGCCCCCAATTCAACTGTGTGGCTCCTCTTTCTTCTATTGTCTCCCCCCATGGTGGGTGAGGTTGGTTGAAGGACTAGTGTAGGCTTTCTGGTGTGAGGGACTGGTGCCTTTGCTGTAGTGGATAGAGCTGAATCTTTTCCCTCTGACAGCAGGGCCACATCAGGTGGTGTGTTTTGTGAGCTTAGCACAACTTGAAGCAGCATGTCTGCTGATGATTGGAACTGTGTTCCCAACTTTCTGGTTGATTTATATGAAATGTTTAGCACTGGAGCCTACAGGCAGTTGGGTGGGGCCAGGTCTTCGTGTTGAGATGGATACCAAGCCAATCATAGGGATTTAATCCACACCTTGTACAGCTGCATGAAGGAGATTTCTGTTCCTCTTCGCTAGTCCCACTGCCCCTCAAAACTTGATTTGTGTTGACTGTCAGCCTCCCAGAGTGAGAGTGTCTCAGGTTGGTGTCTGGTAAAAGTCTCTGGGATGGAGATTTGCAGACAGGATATTCCTTAATGAGTGCTCTCTTGTTGGATAGACTGTAGCCTATCAGGTTGCTCCTTCCATGGGATTTTCCAGGCAAGAGTGTTGAAGTGGATTGCCATTTCCTTCTAAAGTGGATCTTCCAGACCCAGGAATTAAACCTGGGTCTCCCGCATTGCAGTCAGATGCTTTACCATCTGAGCCACCAGGGATCCCTGGAACCACCATACAGTTATCTAAAAGGCCTCCACCAAGAAGTGGGAGCTCAGATGGCTCTTTGGAATTGTACAGTATTTTTAAACTGAATTATTGGCTGACTTCTGTGGTAAGGTTTTCAACCACTATTATGAATTTGATTGGCTTTATCATCTAAAAATTCAATACAGATACAATCTACACAGTAATATCACTCAATAGATATGCTGTATATTTAGTCACTTAATAAATGTCTTATTTTTTAATCTTTTAAAAATCACAACAAGCTGTCTTGTACAAATTTATATAAATTTAAATGATAATATACTGAAATATTATCACAGCATTGGTACATTTTAATTTTGAGACTCTCAAAGTCTTGACAAGAGGAAAGAAAAAATAGACTTAAATCCTTTAACAATATAAGCATCTATTTTCTCTCACATCATTTATTGATTAAGAATTTAATAGTAGCTCAGGTGGATAATTATGTCTTATGGTCTCTTAGAGTTTTCAGTGAAGACACTGGCTGGAGCTGAAATTATTTGAAGGTTTAACTGGGAATGGAAGGTCATATTCCAAGGTAATTTATTCAAAATGCCTGACAAGTTAGTCTTGCTGTTGACATGAAGCTTCAGTTTCTTACCCTGTAGGCCTTTCCATAGTATTTTTTGAGTATCCTCATGACATGCATCTGATCTCTAAAGCAAGTGACCCCAGAAAGCAAGGCATAATTCACAATGAATTTTATTACCTGGCTTCAGAAGTTAGACCTGCCATTTTTACAGTATCCTGTTGGCTACTATTCAGAGACAGAGAAAACTACACAAAGAATGAATGCCAGGAAGTAATAATCCCAGGGAAATGGACTTTTTAGAGGCTGTCTACAACAGGTCTGAAAATCAAATTCATGTAGTCCAATGAATTCCAGAACCTTATTTAGTCTGGATTTTCCAGTCACTAGCAATATGATTTTGTTAAATTTCTTCACCTCTCAGGATTTTTTCATTCAGAAAAAGGAGACAGAATATCTCCCTAATAGAGTTATATGCTGCTCTCAGGATCAATAAAACTGTTAAGTAAACTTGTTCTCAACCAAATTTGTTGAACATCATAGAAAGTTAATATGGAGAATTTAAGCCAATAACTTCTTTTTCATCATCTACTGGCATCTTGAATTTAAGGAAAATAAAAGATGTAACAAATGAAACAAATATATGGGATTATGACATAATGTGACTTGGAGTCATGCTTAGCCTACCCGAGAATCTCAAAGAACTGAAAACATTGAGTGAAAATCAATATAAAAGGGAAATAAGTTCTGTGATTTACCCATAATGGGGATATGAAGATTCAGCCACTTTGCATATGCATCTTACCATGTACAACTATTAATTTTTCTCAATGTAAATTCTAGTTCCAAAGAGTACATGTGGGAATTTCTAAGAGCAGTATTATGTTAAATTTCTTAAGTTTCGCTTTCCACAATGCAGAAAGATTATTGGGGCTTTTACTTGTTTTATCATGGCTTAATAAGGATAATTTCATCAAGGTGAGCCCTTAGAATCACAATATCTTAACGTACTAGAGTAGAGGAAAGCATCTAAATAGTACCCGTCAGTCTTCTCATTTCAGTTTAGAGAGAAAGAGCCCTTAGAAGTGAGTGCCTTTGTCAAAGTCTGAAAAAGATCTTCAGGAATCTCTAGTGTCCTCAAAATTTTATCATGAGAAGTTGATAGAATGCTCATCCTTTGCACATATGAAAGTTTAACAAATAATTTTGTGAAAAATAAAATCATATACACATAAAATGAACACATTAGATTTTATGAAGCTCATTAATGAGAGAATCCCTAAGATGTTTCAAATATTCAGAGAATTTAATGAACAGGGTTTGTACAGGCAATGTTATGATTGATTGCTATATACAAAATTGGTTAATATCTCCCAATAAATCAATAAACTATTAACACTGGCTTTATCTGTTCCATTGGACAGAAATTATTTGAATCTTTACTAAATTAAAATCTATATAATAAACTTTAATCCTAAAAGAAATGTAATGTAGACCAGATGGTATATAGTCAATCTCAGCACCTCACTGAAATAACACCCAGGAATTTATTTACCTTATTTCTACATTTTGAATTATTTTTTGTGATAGTCTTTGTAGAAAGTATATTTCAAAAATATAGACATTTCTGTATAGTCTTGCCTTCAGGGTTTTTAAGAATTGCATGAAATGGAATATTATAAGTGAAAAACTGTGTGTAAATAGAAAGTATAGATACATTATGTTGCTTCATAAATATAAATATTCATTTTGTAGAAAAAATATTATTTTGTTAGGTTTGATGTTATAAATTAGCTATTTCCTTGTAATGAAATTTTCCTTTGAATTCCAATCAGTGAAGTTTGTAAACTCCTCCACTCCACACAGATATATCACAAGCCCCGAGCCTTGTCAAGTGGCAGTCTTTCCTTAACTATAAAATTAAAGTGTGTCATCTGTCTCTCCAAATCTCTTGACATGTCTGTGCTTTGCAGAGTGTAGATTTTGTGAACTCTCCTTTTCAGCTAAGGAATTGTCACATTTATATATTTTTATAGCTTTCATTTCAGTGAATTATTGACTATCCCATGATGGCAATGTGTGTTATTAAAAATATAATTGAGGAATTCCATAGCATTCTTGCAAGCTACTTTACTGTTTTGTATTAAGAATGACCATTTTTAACAGAAAAATTCCCCTTAAGACCCTGCAGTTGACCTTGTGCTTGCCTGATTGGTGAATTGAAAGGTCAGGGCCCAGACGCAATGTCAATTTTTGATCAGACCAAAAAAAAAAAAAAAGAAAAAAAAGATAAAAGGTACAAGTAGTAGTCTAATTCCTTATTGACAGAACTTTTCTGAGCCCATTTGAGAGAGACTATCAGCTCTCTGCAAATGTCAAGTCCATGCCTGAGTCTTTTGGACAAATGAAGTACTACACTTAGAAAAGTGTAAAGAAAGTTAAGTTTTTATTTGGAACCGTTAAACATTCCCTTTTGTAAATCTCCCTTCACTTTTATATCCTTATTCATTGTGAATCTTTAAGATGCAAAATATAAAAACTTTTAGATGCAAAGTGAAAGTGAAGTCGCTCAGTCATGTCTGACTCTTTGCAACCCCATGGACTGTAGCCTACCAGCTCCTCTGTCCATGGGATTTTCGAGGCAAGAGTACTGGAGTGGGTTGCCATTTCCTTCAGGAGAGCTTCCCATCCCAGGGACTGAACCTGGGTTTCCTGCATTGCAGGCAGATGCTTTACCATCTGAGCCACCAGGGAAGCCTTAGATGCAAGCCCTATGCAGATCAGGAAGATAATAACACAGCACATGTGAAGTATGATGGATATTGAAGGAAACTTGAGTGTGTATGTATGTACATGTATTTTAAGACATGAAAATTTCCTTTGTGTTCTTATGTGGCTATGATTCTTTATGCTGCTAGAAATTCCAGTTTTTCAAGAAACACTAGAAATCTACAAGTGAAATATTTTAATTGGCTTAATTTTTTATAAGATATTAATAATGGTCAAATAAAAAACATCTGACTAAATTATTGACATGCCTCAGTTCAGTACAGTTGCCCAGTCGTGTCTGACTTCTTGTGACCCCAAGGACTCCAGCACGCCAGGCCTCCCTGTCCATCACTAACTCCCAAAGTTTACTCAAGCTCATGTCCACTGAGTCAGTGAGGCCATCCAACCATATCATCCTCAGTCATTCCCTTCTCCTCTCGCCTTCAATCTTTCCCGGCATCAGGGACTTTCCCCATGAGTCAATTCTTTGCATCAGGTGGCCAAAGTATTGGAGTTTCAGCTTCAGCATCAGTGATTCCAATGAATATTCATGACTGATTTCCTTTAGGATGGACTAGTTGGATCTCCTTCCTGTCCAAGGGACTCTCAAAAGTCTCCAATACCACAGTTCAAAAGCATTGATTCTTTAGTGCTCAGCTTTCTTTCTAGTCCAACTCTCACATCGATACATGACTACTGGAAAAACCACAGCTTTGACTAGATGGACCTTTGTTGACAAAGTAACGTCTCTTCTTTTTAATATGCTGTCTAGGTTGGTCATAGCTTCTCTTCCAAGGAAAAGCGTCTTTTAATTTCATGGCTGCAATCACCATCTGTAGTGATTTTGGAGCCCCCAAAATAAAGTCAGCCACTGTTTCCACTGTTTCCCTATCTATTTTCCATGAAATGGGACCAGATGCCATGATTTTAGTTTTCTAAATATTGAGTTTTAAGCCAACTTTTTCACTGCCCCCTTTCACTTTCATCAAGAGGCTCTTTAGTTCTTCTTTGCTTTCTGCCAAAAGGGTGGTGTCATCTGCATATCTAAGGTTATTGATATTTCTGCTGGCAATCTTGATTCCAGCTTGTGCTGCTTCCAGCCCAGTGTTTCTTATGCTGTACTCTGCATATAAGTTAAATAAGCAAGGTGACAATATACAGTCTTGACATACCCCTTTTCCTATTTGGAACCAGTCTGTTGTTCCATGTCCAGTTCTAACTGTTGCTTCCTGACCTGCATATAGGTTTCTCAAGAGGCAGGTCAGGTGGTCTGGCATTCCCATCTCTTTCAGAATTTTCCACAGTTTATTGTGACCCACGCATCAAAGGCTTTGTCGTAGTCAATAAAGGAAAAGTAGATGTTTTTCTGGAGCTCTCCTGCTTTTTCAATAATCCAGCAGATGTTGGCAATTTGCTCTTTGGTTCCTCTTTTTCTAAATCCAGCTTGAATATCTGGAAGTTCACAGTTCACACACAGTTGAAGCCTATCTTGAAGAATTTTGAGCATTACTTTGCTAGTATGTGAGATGAGTGTAGTTGTGTAGTAGTTTGAGCATTCTTTGGCATTGCCTTTCTTTGAGATTGGAATGAAAACTGATATCTTCCAACCCTATGACCACTGTTGAGTTCTCCAAATTTGCTGGCATACTGAGTGAAGTACCGTAACAGCATCATCTTTTAGGATTTGAAATAGCTCAACTGGAATTCCATCACCTCCAATAGCTTTGTTTGTAGTAATGCTTCTTAAGGCTCCCTTGACTTCACATCCCAGGATGCTTTGCTCTAGGTGAGTGATTACACCATCATGATTATCTGGGTTGTGAAGATCTTTTTTGTATAGTTCTTCTGTGTGTCCTTGCCACCTCTTCTTAGTATATTCTGGTTCTATTAGGTCCATACCATTTCTATCCTTTATTGTGCCCATCTTTGCATGAAATATTCTCTTGGTATCTCTAATTTTCTTGAAGAGATCTCTAGTCTTTCCCATTCTATATAGACATGCCTAGATTATCTTAAAACTTGAAATTATTCTTCATGGCACTAGCATGGCCAAATTTAAAAATATGTTTAGCTATCTCAAAGAGTTGTAAAATTCATTTGATATTCAGGTGGTAGGAGCAGTATTTAAAAATAAAAGAAAATATTTGGCAAGTACAATATTTATGATAAAAATAAGCTCATTTATAATAAATACCAGAGCAAAGTGTGCAACAGTATGTAAATAATCTACAAAGTAAAATTAAAGATTTTTCAAATGTGTTATTCACTCATCTTTTATCTATTCATTTAGAAATAAAATTCCATTACTTGGAGAAATGGCTTAAGATACGTATTGAGTATTCATAGTATGATGTGTCCAAATGCTTTGGCTGAAATGTCATGTCAGTTTAGCTAAAAATAAATGGCCTAGAATCTCTAGTAGCAAAGCATCACCACTCAGTGAATTTGCTAAGGTCTTAGTGACTACTTAGAGTGAATAAATCATAGGAAAGCTAATGAAATAAATTTTCCCTGTGTACTCTGAGAATCCTTGCTTAAGTTAAAGTGCACAATCTGATGTTTTGGACTGGCCAGACTGCAACCACATCTCTTGCAGATGATATGCACATTCTTTTCAGCACAAGTTACTGTGCCAAGAGCCAAAATATCTTATAATATTTAGCAGAAGTAGTTTTTCTTGACAAGAATCCTGGGTTGAGTCAATTAACCTCTTAATTCTCAGCATCCTCATTTATTATTATTATTATCATTTATTATTATTTTTTCCTTTTACAAAATATTCGGAGGCCACCATCAACCGCCAGATCAACCTGGAGCTCTACGCCTCCTATGTCTACCTGTCCATGTCGTACTATTTGACCGTGATGGCATGGCTTTGAAGAACTTTGCCAAATACATTCTTCAGCAATCTCATGAGGAGCGGGAACATGCTGAGAGACTGATGAAGCTGCAGAACCAGCGAGGCGGCCGAATCTTCCTTCAGGATATCAAGAAACCAGACCGTGATGACTGGGAGAATGGGCTGAATGCAATGGAATGTGGGCTGTGCTTGGAAAGAAGCGTGAATCAATCACTACTGGAACTGCGCAAACTGGCCACTGAAAAAAATGATCCCCATCTGTGTGATTTAATTGAGACTCATTACCTGTTTGAGCAGGTGGAAGCCATCAAAGAATTGGGTGACCACATAACCAACCTGTGCAAGATGGGGGCCCCTAGNGGCTGTGCTTGGAAAGAAGTGTGAATCAATCACTACTGGAACTGCGCAAACTGGCCACTGAAAAAAATGATCCCCATCTGTGTGATTTAATTGAGACTCATTACCTGTTTGAGCAGGTGGAAGCCATCAAAGAATTGGGTGACCACATAACCAACCTGTGCAAGATGGGGGCCCCTAGATCGGGCATAGCAGAGTACCTCTTTGACAAGCACACCCTGGAACACAGGGAGAGCTAAGCCTCAGGCTGGCTGACCACAGCCACAGGGGTGACTTCCCTGGTCACCAAGGCAGTGCATGCCTATTTGGGTTACCTTCATCTTTTCTATAAGTTGTAACAAAACATCTGCTTAAGTTCTTTTTTTTAGTACCATTCCTTAAATAAAGTAATTTGGTACCCAAATACACACACACACACACACACACACACACACACACACACACATATATCAGAATACTATAATTTCTAGTTTCTGCTCCTGAAAAATAATTTTAAAATGTATGTCATAGAAGTAGATGATCCTTTGGTAGAGACCTGTCACCTCAGGGAAAGTGAGAAATGTATTGTTACAGTAGAAATGTAGTTTTGGTGATGCTGATTTAAAATACACTGATATTAAGAAAAAAAAATCGCCTTTGTAACATGCTTAGTACTTCATTCCCTACAGATAAGATGAGGTTTTGCTTATTTAATTAATCAGGCATCTAAATAATTTAAAGAACTTAGAAAATGCCCAATTAATACATAATGAATTCATACATAAGTCTACCAGATATTTTTGGTCTATTCTTAAGAATCTTAAAGAGCTAGTCATGATTTGCTGTATTATTTACTATACTTACTAGAGAAAAAAAATATTTGATAATATAAAGAATAAATTTAAAATGCACATTATTCTACCACTCAGTTATAAATACAATATCATAGTAGATTTCCAAGTTTGCAATACATCTATAATTTTTCCTATTTAGTGTTGGTGTAGCTCACATATGCAATAACTTATTTTTCAATTAGTTTTGTAATGTAGGTGTGTCATATAATTTGTAAAGTTCTTATAAACAGCATATCATGGCAACAAAAACTTATATAACCAGTAACAAATTACCAAAAACTTAGTGACTTAAAACAACATAAATTTATTCTTTCACAGTTATGAGATTCAAAAGACTAAAGTGCCTTTAGAACCTAGCATTTCTTCTGGAGATTGTAGAGGAGAATCTGTTTCTCTGAATTTCTAATTTTAAAAGCAACTTGCATTTCTTGACTTGTGACCCCTTCTCCGTCTTCAAAGCCAGCAGTCTAGAAATTTTTCTTCTCTTATTTCATTCCTCCTTCTCATAAAGGATCTTGTAGATTTTATCAAGCAGATTTAGAGAGGATAATTCAGGATAGCTAATTTCAAAATTATTGATTAAATCTCATTTACAAGTGTAAGGTAAAATATTCATTTTACCATGTAAGGTGGTTAATAACAGGTTTGCTGGTTAGGATAATGACATTTTTGGTGCCATTATTCTGTGCATAGTGTAACCCTATTTTTGACTTTGCTGTTGTTTTTTTTTTCTTGTCATTTATATATAACACTACATTTTACATACATATACTTTTTTTTGATAACTTCAAAAAATGATTTGTTTTACTTTCAGAATAGATCTGTAGAAGTGTAACTATTAACTGACTTCTGTGTGATTTTTGTTGTTGTTCAGTAGCCCAATTGTGTCTGACTCTTTTTGACCCCATCTGTGTAATTAGTTTTTCCAAATTATATATACACACACAATGAGATGTTACTCAGCCATAAGTAAGAATTAAATGATGCCATTTGAAGCAACATGGATGGACCTAGAGATTGGCGTATTGAATGAAGTAAGGTAGAGAAAGACACATATCATATATCATTTATATGGGGAGTCTAAAATATAATATAAATGAACTTATTTACAACAGAAGTAGACTTGCAGACAGAAAACAAACTAATAGTTGCCAAAAGGAAAATGGCGGGGGGCGGGGGAGTAGGGATAATTTAGGAGTTTGGGATTAACAGATGCAAATTACTCTCTATAAAATAAGCAACATGGACCTATTATATAACCCAAGGAGCCATGTATTCAGTAATTCATAACCTATAATCTTAAAAATTATATATATATATATATATAAATACATGCATGTGTGTGTACTTTCTTTTCCTCCCTTTACATGACCACTCTGACATGTGCTGTACAGAACTATTTCTGAATCTTGGTGTGTCCAAGTTTTCTTACACAGGTAAATCATCACAGAGGCTGCTTCTACTGCCTGAAATTCACTTATACTCAAGTATCTGTGACAAACCGCTCCTTACTCTTCAGATCTGTCTGCCTATCAATACCATTTATAATCAAATTAGTGCTATTTACAAGATATTTTCTAATTTACAAATGGCATTCACATCCTAATACAAAATACCTAGTTTTAAACACTGAAATTCATAGATTTTCCCACCTTTTGATAATGTTCCAGATATACCAAAATTTTAATTTAAAAGGAGAAAAATACCAAGATTATGTTAGAAATAGAATATATGATGTTCAAACTTGCTTTTACTCTGTGATAATAAAGTCTTTCCCATTAATTAGTGAAAAATTTTTGTTTTTGTTGTTGGTTTGTTTTTAATGTTTAAATTTTGAAATAATTGTGTATACACAGGAAGTTGCAACAATAGTAGAGATGTCTAGCATACACGTTTACTTTCCTAATGGTGATATCATACATAATTGTAGTACACTATTCAAACTTTATTTTGGAGGGCTCCAAAATCACTGCAGATGGTGATTGTAACCATAAAATTAAAAGACGCTTACTCCTTGGAAGGAAAGTTATGAGCAACCTAGACAGCATATTAAAAAACAGAGACATTATTTTGTCAACAAAGGTCTGTCTGGGGACTTCCCTCGTGGTCCAGTGGCTAAGACTCCATGCTCCCAATGCAGGGGAACCCAGGTTCGATTCCTGCTCAAGGAACTACTAGATCCCACATGCCGCAATTAATACCTGGTGCAGCTAAATAAATATTTATAAAAAAAAAAAAAAAAAACCACAAAGGTCTGTCTGGTCAACACTATGGTTTTTCCAGTAGTCATGTATGGATGTCAGAGTTGGACTGTAATGAAAGCTGAGCACTGAAAAATTGATGCTTTTGAACTGTGGTACTGGAGAAGACTCTTGAGAATCCCTTGGACTGCAAGAAGATCTAACCAGTCCATCCTAGAGGAGATCAGTCCTGGGTGTTCATTGGAAGGACTGATGTTGAAGCTGAAATTCCAATACTTTGGCCACCTGATGTGAGGAGTTGACTCATTGGAAAAGACTCTGATGCTGGGAAAGATTGAGAGCAGGAGGAGAGGAGATGACAGAGGATGAGATGGTTGGATGGCATCTCTGACTCAATGGACATGAGTTTGGGTAAACTCCGGGAGTTGGTGATGGACAGGAGGCCTGGTGTGCTGCAGTTCATGGGATCACAAAGAGTCAGATATGACTGAGAAACTGAAACTGAACTGAACTGATTAAAACTAGGGAACTGACATTGGTACATTGTGGTCATGATTATAGGGCAAGCTGCATTGTATGAAATATGGATCTTCCTAGGTTTGTGAGAACGGAGAAGGCAATGGCACCCCACTCCAGTAACTCTTGCCTGGAAAATCCCATGGACAGAGGACCCTGGTAGGCTGCAGTCCATGGGGTCGCTACTGGNGAACTGATTAAAACTAGGGAACTGACATTGGTACATTGTGGTCATGATTATAGGGCAAGCTGCATTGTATGAAATATGGATCTTCCTAGGTTTGTGAGAACGGAGAAGGCAATGGCACCCCACTCCAGTAACTCTTGCCTGGAAAATCCCATGGACAGAGGACCCTGGTAGGCTGCAGTCCATGGGGTCGCTACTGGTCGGACACGACTGAGCGACTTCTCTTTCACTTTTCACTTTCACGCATTGGAGAAGGAAATGGCAACCCACTCCAGTGTTCTTGCCTGGAGAATCCCAGGGACGGGGGATTCTGGTGGCCTGCCGTCTATGGGGTCGCACAGAGTCGGACATGACTGAAGCTACTTAGCAGCAGCAGCAGTTTTGTGAGAAAGCACAGTTTTCGGAGCCTTTGGGATATGGGTACTTTTAATTTCTGTTTATTTTCTATAAGATTCCCATAGTTCACAACCTGAGTACAGCAGACAAAATTCATTATTGTTATATTTTTTCTGAAATCTTCTCAGGTGTTTCAGGGTAAAGAATCTGCCTGCCAGTGCAGGAGATACAAGAGACATGAGTTTGATTTCTGGGTGGGGAAAATCCTCTGGAGAAGGAAATGGCAACGTGCTCCAGTATTCTTGCCTGAAAAATTCCATGGACAGATGGGCTTCAAGGACTATGGTCCATGGGGTTGCAAAAAGTCAAACATGACTCTTTGATGCAGATATTTCCTCTGGGATTTCTTCATAACTAATTTGCAGAGTGGGAAGTAATTAATTTTAAAGCAACTCAAAGATATCAAAAGAGGTTCTCAGGGAATAGGGAACCATGGCTATGTTACTTAAAATTTTTTTTAAGCTTTTAATTTTTTAAAGGGTTTAGATTGGAATAATTCCTAGTAAACCTCATGTTTAACACTCTGTGATTTTGTATACCTTCAAGATATAAGCATTAAAGTCTGAGGAATTTGCATATGATATACCTAATTTGACAGTTCTCATCTAGAAACTCCATAACATCCCTCTTGACAAGAGAAGATAGTCTTGTTAAATACAGTTATATTTTATTTTATCTAAGTTATATCTTATTCAAAGAATAAGCAATAAAATGATGATATGAAGAATATCTTTCTGATACGTGGGAAAACACATTATTTGCTCTATGATTACATGTATTATCAGAACAAAAGCTGTATTTATTTTTATTGTCAATCATTTGGATGTGCCAGTGACATTATAGGCCATCTGATTTAAACATGAGTGTCTAACAAATCTATGTGCTTCTTCCTTCTTTCTAAATATGCTAAATTCTTTATGGGAAATTTTTAAAAAAAGATGAACTAATTTCTAGACTCACATTTTAATATAAAAGCATATGAAAAGATAAATCATTGCCATAGGAACAAGTCAACTTTTCTACAGTGTAATTATCATTGTGATAAAAAGATCCAGCTTTTGCTCCTTATAACAACAATGTCTTGTTATTAAAATTCATTCTACCATATATCTTTTAACAACAATATCTGAAACCTTTTAAAAAAGCAACACTATAACAAGAATATGAGTTATTTGGACGTTTTTGAGGGTATATGTTGGTATTTTATTTAAAATATTTTTTTTAACTATCAACTATTTGATAGGTACTATGGCTTAGAGTCTAAAATATCACTAGCTTCCTTCTTCTGGTTCTTACTATTCAGCCTTTTTACTATAAAGTTTAACAAAACAACATGAAGTTCAAATACCGATCACTTTTCTTTGTGGCCACCATTCCTTGCTTCTTTGTTGTATAGCTCAAGTCCAGACAGACAAACACAGACATACCCACTCACCTTTTCCCTCTGTAAATTACTCAAAATGAATATGTTAACTATAGTACATGAGGTAACACTGCCAAACATAATCAGTAATTCTAGATTTAGTGTGATTTTTATGACAAGATACAATTATTTATAATTGATTGTTATATGCTTAATGCTATTGAGTATAGAGCTAGATAACAATAAACTATAGTTTATCTAGAAATAGTATCTGAATAATTAGATAATAGGGAATCAATGACTTTCATATAAATAAGCAAATAGCTTTTTAAAATTTAACAGTAAGCAGCTTCCTCAAAAATACAGACAGATACACACACACATACACACACATGATTCTTATAGGATAGCTTAGAAATTAGCACATATTAAAATGATAGAGGATGTGATGTTTGGATGGCATCATCGACTTGACTGAGATGAGTTTGAGCAAGGTCCAGGAGTTGGGATTGACAGGGAGGCCTGACATACTGCAGTCCACGGGGTCTCAAAGAGTTGTACAGGACTGAGGGACTGAACTGAACTGAATGCCAGAGTATAGAGCTTCCCAGATGACTCAGTGGTAAAGAATCCTCCAGCAAATGCAGGAGAGGCAGGTTTGATCCCTGGGTTGGGAAGATCCCTTTGAAAGGTTGTTGCTGAACGATGCAAAGATGCTGGGATTCTTGGCCTCCAGAGGAGAAGAGTTCAATCCAGAGCCAGAGATGAGGCTTGATCACTCAGAGCTTTTGTGTAATAAAGTTTTATTAAAGTATAAAGGAGATAGAGAAAGCTTCTGACATAAGCATCAGAAAGGAGCAGAAAGAGTACCTGCTTGCTAGTGTTAGCCATGGAGTTATATACTCTCTAATTAGTTATTAGAATTAAAGTGAAAGTGAAGTCACTCAGTTATGTCCGATTCTTTGCAACTCTTATGGACTATAGCCTAACAGGCTCCTCCTTCCATGGGATTCTCCAGGTAAGAGTACTGGAGTGGGTTGCCATTTTCTTTCTCCGGGGGATCTTCCTGACCCAGGGATTGAACCTGGTCTCCTGCATTCCAGGCAGGCACTTTAACTTCTGAGCCACCAGGGAAGCAGTGAATCAAAAGAATGTCTGGAGGTTGTAAAGACCTCACTAGACCTACTCCCATAATTTACACCTTAAGATAACGGAATTAGCCAGAAGGTTTTTTCCAGAGACTATCCTCAAGCAGAATATATTATTGTTATATAATCCTAAGGAATGTAGAGAGACAAAAAATTTGTCCTTTCCTCCTCCTTGAGAATTTCAGACCCCTCTCTCCTTGGGGACCCCTGGATTTCTTATCAGCCTGCCTAGGAAATGACTCTCTCATTCCCACCTTTTCTTTTAGGTGAATTATGTTGCCAAGGGAAAGGGGCATCGTTTTCTTTCCATAACTACTTCCTGCTGTTTAGGGGCATGGTCCCTAAATTGTTAAGGCAACATATTTTCCTAACCCTCATATTGAGGGACTCTGATCCAGGGGCCTCAAGTAATAGTTGGAGGAGGCTGTGGCACTAATAGGAGCTCGGACAGACATTTGTAACTTGAAAGCTTTTAGATGGTTAGAAAACCTCATTATACAGTTACAGATGTAAGGTAAAATAGTCATTAAAACAAGTTAAATTCAAAATTAAAAGTCAAATTATGCCCATAGTTACATCAGTCTATTTTTCTTTTTTTTAGGTATATATATATATATATATATAT
>SJYA01006999.1:0-18730 GCA_006410615.1 Neotragus moschatus
ATTGTGATCAAAGGAGAGGGTGAATATAAACTGTAGAGCGATGTGCAGACACAAAGTGTTGTCAGCTGAGATTAACAGAACCCAGAAGCATGGCAGAGTCTCTAGACCCTGCCGTCCATTCACTTTACAGAGAAAGGTCATGAAGTCCAGAAAGGGGAAGTGGCCATTAGACTGTGAACTTCTTGGAAACAGAAACTGGCTCATACATCTTTATATCTGTCCAGTCAACATATTTTTAGGTCCCTGCAGTGTTCTCAGGGCTAGGGGAAAAGTAGGAAAGAGGACAGACAAAAACTGCCACCCTAATGAAGCTTACAGTCTTACATATGAACTTATTGTAAAATAAGTTCATGAATATGTTTTGTAACATATCTATGGAAGTTTAAAAAGTAGTATGTTAGGTATTGAAAATGCTAGAGGAGGACTTCCCTGGTGATCCCATAGTGGGGACTTGGTGCTTTCACTGCAGGGGCCCCCGGGTTTGACCCCTGGTCAGGGAACAAAGATCCTGCAAGCCATGTGGTGTTACCAAAAAAAATAATGTACAAATTAGAAGAAAATGCTATTGAGAAAAAGCAAGGAAGTAAGATAGAGAGGATGTGTGTATCAGGGACAACGTCGCTGGGAAGGTGACATCTCATCCAAGATCCGTCTAAAGGAAGCTGGTAAGCCGTCTGGGTTAAGAACATTTCTGATAGGACAGTAAATGCAAAGGCCCTGCGGCAGAATGATGCCTGGTCAGGGACAATGAGGTTGAGGTGGCTGGAGTAGCATGAGAATGGGAGAGGTTAGTAGCTGATGCCTGAGGCAGAGGGCACAACACCTGGTTCCAAGCACTTGGCAGATACTTAGTGAAAATTTGCTGAACCAAATTGGAAAGGCCCCAGGAGTGAATTCTCCTGGAAGGATTTCCACTGCAACTCAGCCACCTACCTCTTCCTCACTCCCTCCTTAATCACAGATGCCAGTTCAACTGAGGATTCCTAGGGTCCCTAGCCTAGAGCTGGTGCCATAAGGGCAATAGCTTTCAAATGTCTTGACCATAACCCAGCCATAAGAAATATATTTTCAGTTGGAGTCTAGTAAAAAGTTCATGGAATAGTACTTTGCTGTATGCAATACACTTTATTTCTCTTTTGATGCTGATCAACCTTCTTAATTAATCTGGGGCTAGTTAGCCCTGGAGCAAACCTACAGTTTGAAAAATATTATGTTGGGAAACGAGGAGAACTATAAGTTGGGTTATGTCCTCCCTTTACAATGTCATTGGGGGTGAAACCATAATAATAACATCACCCATCTGGACAGCCCTTTGTAGACACTGGACTCTTTCCTGTGTATTAGCATCCTCAGCAACTGGAGTGAACTAGAGATTACAGAAAGAGAAACAAAGCTTCTGGGAGATGGAGTTTTCTCAGGTAACTTGGTTAGTAGGTGACTGTGCTGAGGCTAGAATGGGGTCAGCACTTCAGGTTCAGGGCTGTGGCTAAAGTCCCCCAGCGGAAGCTCCTGCCCTACCTGGGGCATGAAACGAAGATACAGGCCATCTCAAGAGAAGCCCTTGGGGAAAGAAGGGGCGAAGGGTGCAAGCAGATATCACATCCCCTGATATCACCCTCACCAGGAGGGCCGTGTAGCCATCACGAGAGTGGCCAACCTTCTACTGTGCATGTATGCCAAGGAGACCGTTGGCTTCGGAATGCTCAAGGCCAAGGTGCGTATGTGCCCATTCCTGTACAACCCTGGGCTCAGCCTTCATGCTCCATCACTGTATCCACTCCCATCCCCACCATCTTCCCAGAGTCTTTCTCATGTCACACAGTCAACGTCTGGGGTGGGCTCACAGGCAGCAGCTAGGGGCTGGGGGCTCAGCAGTAGGAGTAGACCTGAATTTAAAATGCCTCGAGTGGCAGGCCTTGGACTGGATTCTCTTCCCTTTCCCACAGGCCCAGGCCTTGGTGCAGTATTTGGAGGAGCCTCTCACCCAAGTAGCAGCATCATAATGGGCATTGGTGGAACCTGGGATACAGAAGAGTGAGATGACCATGTGGTGGGGCACGGCTCCCCGGGGAAACCTTCCTGGACTGTTGCAGGGGGTTGGAGTGGGGGGACTTTGTTCTTCCCAAGAATAAACTTCAACTGCTCTCTCATGTCTTGGCTGTTTGCTTGGATGGGGGGAATCAGAGGAGTGAGGAAGGAGCAGGGATTGTGCATCATGCTCTTCGCGTTCAGCTAGGATGCTTCCCACACCACTGTGGCCCCCAACCACCACACGGTTTTTGGCAGAGGTGCCTAGGCTCCCTTGGCCGGTTCGGTGCTGTGACTTCACCAGGCCCCTGCCACTCAGAGAAGAATCTTGCCCACCTGCTTGGCAAAACCTTGGGAATGAGCCAAGAGCAACAATGGGCTGGTGGGCGTCATGTTGGCCAAAGAGAGAACAGGCTGTGGCAGTCTAGTGTCCTTCAGTCCCAACTTTGGGGGGCCCCTTTTCTATTCTTGGGATTGGGAATGTGCCCCCTAGTGGCCTATGAGGGCCACACCTTCCCTCTTCTCTGGGCATTCACAAGCTTATGCAGACCCCTCTCCAGATCAGGAAGTCCTTTGCACACAGGAAGTATCTGCCCTGAAGCTTCAGGTCCTGGGGAAAGAGTGGAAACAATTAAGAACTCCTGGCCCAACAGTCAGACCCGTCCCTGCACCTGGCTGTTTCTGCCCCAGCTCCCCCACCCCCCTATCCAGTGTCCTTAGAGCAAGGCTGGATCTTTCTCAGTGCTGTAGGAAGGGACTCATCCCAGGGAAGCTGGTAGGTTGCAAGTCCCAGCTCCACCCAGGCTGAGAAACTGCTCATCCCAGGTCCTGGGTTGTCAGGGAGGGGTAGAAGTTGCTGCATCCAAAATGCCCCTCCCAGAGCTCTGCCCTGCAGTGGGGTGACCCCAGCCCCTCCCCCCACAGCCCTTCCTCTGGTGCCCCTAGTTACCACTCCTACTAGGCTCCAAGGAGTAGCAGAAGGCTGTGAGGTTTCTTGCTCCCTGAAGGACTAGTCTCCCTCACTAGTGGCTGAGCCCCGCCAGCCACAGGTCCCAGGAGCCTAGCAATGCACATTTAGTCCTCAGCTGGCTCTCCGAAGGTCCTGTCCCTCTTCTAGCTGCCCCCGTTGTCACTCCCTTGAGCCTGCTCACCTGCTTGCAAGAGTCTAGGCTGAGAGCAGACACCCAACCTGTCTAACCTGTCTGACGTCATCATCTCTCCACCCACCTGGGCTGCAGGTCTCCAGCCGCTCACTCTTCCTGTTCTCAGCTTCCTTCCTCTCAGATTCCTTACAGCTCTGCCACCTGCCAGAACTGAGTCTCCCTAGGCCCTTTCTAGCCTAAAGTCGGCCCTCGATCCCTCTCACTGCAGAAGTCTTACTCTCAATGACAGGAAGAGAGGATCCGGGTGTCTTGAGAGCTGAGGGTTGAGGGCATTGAGCCAACGCGTAGACCCATCACCTCTGCCCTCGAAGACACTTGTGCCCTCCATGCGGAGCCAAGATGGGGAACAGAGCCGAGGAAGATTATAACTTTGTCTTCAAGGGTGAGTCGGGGGTCCATAAAGAAAGAGGAATACCTGAGAGAGACCCAGGAAGAGAACAACAGAGCCAGAGGGCCCCTTCCTGTTTTTGAATCAATTGGCAGAGCCCCCCTCCTAAGGCTCATCATTCCTTCAGATGAGAAAGTAAGCTTAAGGAGTGGGGCGGGGGTGGGATCTGTTTACAGGAGCAAAAGTCCTGGAGCTGCCAGAATGCTCTGCGGAAGTAAATAATGTTGATCACTCCTTAATGGTGCAAGTCGGGCTCTTCTGCCCCACTCCTAACGGAAGCCCCAGTCCCTAGGAAGAGTCAGCCACGGCAGTACAAGAGATGGAGGTGAAACTTCAGAGAGGATTCCCTCCTGAGAAGGAGGGACAAGCAGACTTAAGAGGAAGAAAGTCTCATTTCCGGGCAGCTGTACAGGAAAGGAGAGATAGGAAGATCTATACCATACAGGGCTGGAGGAAGACACAGGGAAGATATTGTGAATCGGGACCTGGGTCTGATAGAATCTGGAGAACTCCCAGCACCGTAGCCTTGTCAGTCTGTCCCTTGGCAGATCCTGTGGGCTCAAATACCAGGAACTGGGTTTAACTAGGTTATCCCTGGAAGTTTGCATGTATCTTTCCAGCTCCTTTATCTCGCCCCTGTGTTTAGCCAGTCTTATGTTCCCTACCCCCACCTCCGCACCTCCTTCAGGGCAGGGTGGACTGGTAGCGCTGTGATTCCCTGTCCAGCCACTCCACCCTCACAGCCTCAGCCCCACCCTCCCTTGAGCTGGGACTCTCAGGAGACCAGGGCTTGGGAAACCTGTACTCCCAGCATTTTTCCCAGGAAGGGAGACAGGGTAAGGGGTCACAGTAGCCTGGCGCAATACTGAGTTCAGATCTCAGCCCTGCCACTTAGGAGTTATTGCAATTTAGGGTCACTAGAAGCAGACCCGGAGAAGTTCGGGGTGTGAGATGTTTATCGTGGCTCAACAGCAGTGAAAGGAAGAGGAAGGACATGGGATCGGGCAGAGGGAGAAGTCACACTGCAAGGCAGGAACACAAAGCCTCTACCACGGGCGAGCAGCTCTGGGTTTCCCCTCTCCTTGCTTGCGCACTGGGCGCGGCTGCCCAGGGAGAGGCATGAGCCCAGGTGAGGCTGCCTCGACATCAGAAGCAAATGCTGAAGGAGCAACAGCTGAAGGCTGGGTCCTGCCTGCACTCCCTGCAGCGAAGGGCAAGGCCTCCCTGGAAGGCTCAGGTGGGCAGCACAGCTCACGTTTACCACATTGGCTTCGTTATTCTGTGCAAGTCACTGAACGCCCACCCCCTGTAAACATGGGGTGATCCTAATAGTAGTACTTGCCTTGCGGCATTGTTGTGAGGATTAAATGAGTTCAGACGTTCAGGAGGGTACCGGGCATACTGGAGGGGCTCAATAAATGTTAACCATTAGTATCTGCATTTTTCAGAGGAGGATGAGACACAGAACAAATAGTTTTCAAAAGGTCGCACAGTCAGTACTCAGAGCCCTGGCTCAGAGTCCGCCTCGTGGGAGGGATGAGATGGGGATGAGGTTCCCAATAGCAGAGACAGATACACACACACACTCATGTTCATAAATCCTCTTACCTACACACATCCATACAGCTCCCAGCTCTTCCCTATCCTACACAAATAAGGAATTTTTGAAGTTGGAGTGAGCCTTTGTAGATTTTATAAACAGGGAAACTGGGACCCAGAAAAGATGAGCCACTTGTTCAGGGTCACATAGCTAGTCAGAGGCTGAGTGGGGACCAGTGCCCAGATTATGCAGTGCCCAGTCCTGGGGCACCAGCCCACCTTTCCAGAATCACCCTGCGTAGCTCTAGGGCAGTGGATTATGGGTTATATTTAACATCAGCCCCTACACTTTAATGCCAGCCCCTAGCTCACTCACAGTGGGTAAGGCTGGGCCCTGGATCCTACCCTTCAACCCAAAGGCTCTTTATGGCCCCTCTGGTGCATCTTTGTCCATGAAAACTTAAAGGTAAAAGCAACAGCCTACCAACAACAACGGGCTTCCCAGGTGGCTCAGTGGGTAAAGAATCCACCTGCAATGTAGGAGACACAGGAGACCCAGGTTCGATCCTTGGGTCAGGAAGACCCCGTGGAGGAGGGCGTGGCTACCCACTCCAGTATTCTTGCCTGGAGAACCCCATAGACAGAGGAGCCTGGCAAACTACAGTCTGTGGGGTCACAAAGAGTCGAACAGGACTGAGTGACTAATACTTTCACTTTTCACTGGCAACAATAATGACAGTAACAGTTTTGCATACTCACTATGTCCTGGGCAATATCTTGTTTACTTCTTGCAACAACTCACAGATAAAATTATTATTCCCATTTTTTTCATAAGAAAGAGAATAACAAGTTGCTGAAGGCATGCATAACTGGTCCCACACCCAGTTCTATGGTCTTAGGCATACAAGACTGCCCCTTCCTGGGGATAACGGGGTCCTAATTTCTTGCACGCATACCCCCATACCTCTCCCCCACCCACAGATGTGTCAGCTGCCAAACTTTCTCCTCGCCCATATTGCTATTCCCACCTCTGCTCCCCTCGCAAACACACACAAACTGCCTGCTTCTTCTTCCAGCTTGTATACATAGAAACACGCACATGTTCTCATATCCTCTCGCCCAGAAATGTGCACCCCCCCCACAGACCCCCTACCCTCCCAGTTACCTCACAACCCTTGAACCCCACTATCCACAAACAGCCCATAGACATCACTCCCTCACCAAATTCATGGGCTGATTCTGCCGCCATGTTGCAACAGGCCAGGCCTAGAACCCTCGAAGCCCCTCAGCCTGTTTCAGACTCTCATCCCTTCTGCCCCAGGGTGGGTGCATCACGTAGAGTTGGAGACCCTTGTCTCTGCCAGGCTTCCTGTGGCGCTAGTGGTGAAGAACCCGCCTGCCAATGCAGGAGACTTAAGAGACGCAGGTTAGATCCCTGGATCGGGAAGATCCCCTAGAGGAGGACACGGCCACCCACTCCAATGTTCTTGCCTGGAGAATCCAATGGACAGAGGAGCCTGGCGGGCTACAGCCCATAGGGTGGCAAAGCATGGGACGTGACTCAGCGTGCGTGCATGACTCTGCCAGGAGACCTGGCTCCCTCCTCAGTTTTCTGAGCTACTCGTCTTTTCTGATGGGCAGACCCTCCAAGCTCAGTCTTTATCTCTCCACTCCTTCAGTGGTGCTGATCGGCGAGTCAGGAGTGGGGAAGACCAACCTGCTGTCCCGATTCACTCGCAATGAGTTCAGCCACGACAGCCGCACCACCATCGGGGTTGAGTTCTCCACCCGCACTGTCATGCTGGGCACCGCTGCTGTCAAGGCTCAGATCTGGGACACGGCTGGCCTGGAGCGGTACCGAGCCATCACGTCGGCGTGAGCCCCGGGCTGGGGGTGTACTGGGGTGCTGGGAAAGTCAGGGTGTACCATTGGAGGAGGAGTGGAGGAGGAGGAAGCAAGGAAACTCAGCAGGGAGTTCCTTGAATGGGACCGTGGGGCCACCATGGCTCGGGGGAGAAGACACGAGTACTCTGAGCTACGAACAGTCTGAGACAGGAAGCAATGGTACTGACTGCTGGCGCCAAAAAACAGGAGTCATCACCACCACTTACTTGTCTTTACTATGTGCCAGGGAAGGTACAAGACACTTTACATTGGGCATTTTATGTAATCCTCCAAATACCACAGGAATAAGGTACTATCATTAATCCCTCTTTAGATAAGAAGTTTGTGTTTCAAGCAGGTGAAATTGGAGTACAGCTGTAATGGGGACATATTCTAGGATCGAGAGCACGCCCCCTCACTTCTGCAGTGCTTTGTACTTGGAAACCTTCACTATCTAACTGCAAGGTGAAAGGTGGACCCCATAATCACACTTTGCAAAATTCAGAGGACACAGAGGAACATAAGCCTTTTGATACTGGACACAGAGGGTCTCCCAGTCAGTGTCAGGCCAAAGATGGTGTGTGTGGGTGTGGGTGGTGGTGAGGGGGTGCAGGAAGCGGGAGTCGGGGGCTTTGTGGCTTTGTTTATGCATATTCATCACTCTTGGACTGGTCACTTGACTCTTACAAGCCTCAGTACAAAGGGAATAATTATATACCACCAGTCTGGCTTCCCTGGTGGCTTAGAGAGTAAAGCGTCCACCTGCAATGCGAGAGACCTGGCTTCAATCCCTGAGTCAGGAAGATCCCCTGGAGAAGGAAACGGCAACCCACTCCAGTACTCTTGCCTGGAAAATCCCACGGACAGAGGAGCCTGGGAGGCTGCAGTCAATGGGGTAGCTAAGAGTCGGACACGACTGAGCGATTTCACTTTCACTTTCTTTCTTTCGGTAAGAAGAAGCGCTCTCAAACTTCCAAGAGTAAGACTGGATGCCTAGTAAGCGTGCCTCAGATGATCAGGGAGATTCAACTAGTGCTAGGAAGGTGGCCTTGAGAGAGAAGCGGTGGGGGTCAAGGAGCTATGTGAGGGAGATTTGGGGTGTTGGGCATCCAGGAAGCTAGTTTAACCAGAGCCCTGGTATACATTTAATGTATACCACATCCACATCCACATCTGTGGATAGCTGTGGCTAACAGAACAAAGACCAGAGGCAGCAGAGGGGTTAGGAGGGAGGAGGGAGCCTGTGGTTTTGGAGAAGGGAGGTGAGTCTTCAGAGACTCCAAGACCAGTATCCTTGGAGGGCGTTCAGCATCAGACACGGGAGCTCTGGGCTGCCCTGTGTGCTTTGGGTCTCTGGACTGTAATCTTCATGTTTCCCTGTCTCTGGTGCTCATGTCTGGCTTTGGGCCTAAGAGCTCTGCTCTGAGGTTGGGCTTGATGGCCCTGACCTTGCCTCTGTCCACCCCACTAACCGCCTACCCAGGTACTACCGTGGTGCTGTGGGGGCCCTCCTGGTGTTTGACCTAACCAAGCACCAGACCTATGCCGTGGTGGAGCGCTGGCTGAAGGAGCTCTACGACCATGCCGAGGCCACAATTGTTGTCATGCTCGTCGGTAACAAAAGTGACCTCAGCCAGTCCCGGGAGGTGCCCACTGAGGAAGCCCGCATGTTTGCTGGTGAGAGCCCACCACAACGCAGCCAAACCCCTCCGCCAATGCTCAGCCCCTGCTCCCACTGCAGGGCTCTGGCCTGGACTTCCTCCTCAGGGTCCCCCTACCTCCATGCTGTCTCCCTCGGAATCTCCTCGCCCTTCCCCTCAGTGACCCTGTGTCCCTCGGTATGTCCCACCGCATTCGCCCTGTCTTTATGGGCAATCATTCATAGCTGGTTTCCAGGCAGCCCGCATTGCCATCCTCAGAGATCCCAAGTGTGGCCGATGGGCTTCCTTTGACTGCTCTTGTCACACTTTCCCCAGGAGCTTTCTGGGGTTTCGAGGCAGCAGGATACAGGGGTTAAGGGTGCAGGCTGTGGGGTGCCATGGCCTAGCCCACGTCTCTTGGTGAGTGACTAGATGTGGGACACAAAGCAAGTTCTTTGATGGTTCTCTCTGTTTCTGGGCTACAGTTTCCTCTTCTAAAAGAGAGGAATAGTATTCAGACCTACCTTCCAGTTTGTAGGTTTAAATAAGCCACACATGCCAAGGGTTTAGCGCTTAATGAACGTACATGGTAAAGCGTGAAGTAAATATCGTCTTGACCCTTCACAACTAATGGTGTGCTTCCTCTCTGTCAGAAAACAATGGGCTGCTCTTCTTGGAGACCTCGGCCCTGGATTCCACCAATGTCGAGCTGGCCTTTGAGACTGTCCTCAGAGGTAGAGCCCCTGCCTCCATTTGACAGGCACCACCATCCCACCCCTGAGGCTTCCGTGGACAGCGGGAGGAACGCAGACACCCAGCCCTCGCCCGCCCCAGCCGATTCAATTCCTTATCCCCTCTGTGGGCACCCCCAGCCTCCTCAGAGTCTCCCTCATACACCCCCACCCCTGTCAGCTGGAGCTTAGGGAAAGAACCAGAAGGCCACACTCCCAGGGAGCTGAGTCTTAGTCCCACTCCACCCACATACCCAGGCGCCCAAACTTCTCTTCTTTCCAGCAAAACCCCCAGTGTTCAGAGAGGGGCACGCAGAGTGTGTATGGGGAGGGTGGGCTCCTAATCTTTGTCTGCCCTGATCACCGCCCTCTGCCCTCACAGAGATCTTCGCTAAGGTGTCCAAGCAGAGGCAGAACAACACTCGGACCAATGCTGTTACCCTGGGCAGTGGCCCAACTGGGCAGGAGCTGGGTCCTGGGGAGAAGAGGGCCTGTTGCATCAACCTCTGACCTGCCCCCACTGTGTTCCAGCGCCCCCCAGCCCTGCCCAACTCCAGGAGCCATCTCTGCCCTGTTGGTCCAGATGTCAGAGGGGCCATTCCCCATCCACAGCCCTGCAGAGCTCTAAGGTGTGCCCCTTTCTGCCCCAGATCTCTATTATCGGTGCCCCCCCCCCCTATAGACGGCCCTCTAATAAAGCTGTGTTTTATACCAAGCCTGACCATCCTGCTGCTTCCCCTTCATCTCTGGGCCCTCCTCTGAGTCCTTGTTCCCCTTCCCCTCCCCTCATCCCCCCCACCATATCCACTGCCCCCCAAGGCCAGCTGTCTCTGGAGTCTTGTGGTCTGGGGACAGTGCCAAGGGGGTGGGAGGTGCCCGCCCTTCCCTCTGCCAACCCCCAGGGCAGGTGGAAGAGGGAGCACAGCATGGCAGAGAGGGGGTATCTGGAAGGAGAGACAAAGGAAACTATCAGCGGGTACCATCTGGTGCCCTGGGCCCTGGTGCCAAGAGCTGAGGTCACTCCAATGCCAGGGGTGAGGGGAGGAGGCAGGGGGGATGTTTAAGAAAAGGGGAGTCAGGGCCAGCCCAGGCTGTGTGTGCTGGGGAAGGGATTTTAAGCCTGAGAGACGGAAGGCCTAAGTCTTCCATCCAGGTTTCTGCTTGACCCTGAAGAGAAGGTGTGGTGTGTAGGGATGGATTGAATCTGGTGCGGATTGATGGGAGGCTGGAGCTCTCAGCTGGGTCCCTTCTCCATCAAGTCCAGAAGCTGGCTTTCCAGGCAAGGTCTAGGTGGCCCTGCCTCACCTTCCCCTGTTCTGCAAGGTAGGGTCGAATGAGGTCTCCTGGTGCCCCAAGGAATAGAAGGAGGTGAATGGAGAGAAAAGTGGGGTTGAGTACTTGGAGACCCAAGCAGGAAGCTGTGGAGAGCAGACAGATAGGAGCCATCCACTTCATGCAAGGTAAGCAAGGTCACCCAGAATGACAGTAGAGAAAACCCCACTCACCCTAAGGTGGTTCCGACCAACGTGCCAAGAAAGAAGCCCGAGCCTTAAGTAATA
Source organism: Neotragus moschatus (assembly GCA_006410615.1). NCBI lineage: Eukaryota > Metazoa > Chordata > Mammalia > Artiodactyla > Bovidae > Neotragus > Neotragus moschatus. The sequence goes on from SJYA01006999.1 coordinate 10,933, forward strand.
ATACTTTTAATAAAATTAAGTTCTTAATAGCACATTTAATACATTAACCCTCCCCCTTCTTGGTTTCTCTGCATTTTGTGCAACATCACTTTGACTTGATTATTCATGGGTCCGTTTTGTTTCCCGCCTTTATTTTGCTTTTGAAATGGTTTTCCTGGTGGATTTGTAACGTGTCTTCACTAGATGCCTCAAATTAAGTCTGACCACAATCCTACTCTACTTTCTACAGTGGAGAGACCATTCCCCTGCCCCAGGGCTGTCTCCCCCCACCCACCCTACCCCACCCGCACCCTTGAGCAGGGAAGAGGAAGCACTCCCCACCCCAGACGCTACCTTCCCAAACTAGCGGGGTTCCTAGGACAAAAAGAGCAGGGGAAAAGTCTGTCCCTGGGTGGGGTGAGGAGTAAATGGGGAGGAGATATGTTTGGGGTCTAGGGCCAGGGAGGGGCATGAGAGTCATTAGTGTCACGGAACTTCTTGCCAAGAGTCAAGAGGCCTCTACACCCTCTTGGACAGGAGTGAGGGTGGGGGGACCAACCTGATTACAAGCTGGGATTGGTAGAAGGCAAGTGCTTAAAAAAACGAGTTGATTTCTCACGCGCAAAAGCCAAGCTCCCCAACGTTCTGTGGGGTGGGTCAGGGTACAGCAGATGACCTCTACCTGAACTCTTACAGATGGCAGTGAACTAGAACAGATGGTTAGGGTTGGGGTCACCTAAAGTCCCTGCTGCACCCTGACTCTGTACCCTTGGGGGCCAGTTCTCCCAGGCCTTCAAGGACAGCATCTCCATTCTACCCCAATGGGTGGCAAGTCCTTGGTATCTAAGAGATTATACAGCACCTCTGCAAATTTGTAAAGCACAGTTCAGCTTTAAAGGAGACTGATTGTTGAGATCATTCTTTCACCTGCTGCCATGGAGGTCAGAAGCTAAGCAGTAGGAAAAAGAATAGGGGACAGATACCCTCCAGTCCCCTTGAAGCTCTAAGAAAGAAGTGTGTGCGTGTGTGTCTGTTGGTGGAATGACCTACCAGGCTCTTGAATTAATCAGAGGTAGAGTGGATTGCAGTTATACGTCAGGAAGGACTTCCTCAGTTAGGCCTGGGAGAAGTTGTCTCTGGAGGTTGAAGCTGGGCAGTCTTCCTCCTCTCAGAGAGCCCCAAGGGGACACGTTTGGAGTAACGGCTGCCCAAAGACAGGGAGCCAACCATGCTCTCCCACCTCAGCTGTCCCTAACCCAGCCCTCCTCTGGTTGAAATGATCAATGTTCATGCTTTCAAAGACCCTGGGAACTGAGCCCCTCATCTATTTGTCCTATAATTTAAAAATCCAAGGATTCTTAGAATCAACCCCAGCAGACTGGAAGGAAGCTCCCAACCATAACTAGCAACCTGCTCCACCCTGATATCTGAAGATGGGGGGGGGGGCTCAGGGTGGACTCAGCCACTTCCCTCCTCTATTTCCTTTTCATTATGACTTTTATACATTCTACTGGACCCAGGGGCCCTCAATGCTACTAAACTTTAAGCTATCTGAATATCGTCTACTAAGTAACTAGTAATTCTTTCTCTTTGTCTCTAGGATTATATGAAATAAATTTGAATTATTATTATTATTAATTATTATTATTTTGTAGTATTCTTTTCTTTTAAACCCCTCGGTTTTTCTTCTCTCATTTTTGGTTAAAAAAAAAAAAAAAAAAAACTATTTCTCTTAAATCTCACACCTCTCTGAGGGTTCCCATAGGCCTGCTAGGCCTCAGTTCTGGACTTCCCCACCTTACTTGGCCCTGGGACCGGACAGGGGAAGGGGGGGGGACACCCCAGGATCCTCAGTCCTACTGCTTCTTCCTTTCTCCTTAATCCCTTTCTTTGTTTGGCTCTGCCGGCTCCCCCATCGGGGAGGGGGAGAGGGAGGGGGAGCCTTGGGGGTGAAATCCAATCTACTTGCAGAGCCCCAGAGGGACCAGGTTCCCCTAGCCCGTCTCCACAAGCCATCCCAGGATGCTCCCCCGGAAAAGCAAACGACATTCCTCCCCAAAAAAATGTGGGGGAAAAAAGGAACGTAAACCAGAACATATATTAAAAACACTTTTTTAAGATTTAACTCTGAATACAAATGTATTTTTCTTCTTCTTCTCTCCCTACATATATTCTAAACCTTCTAAAGTTTTTTTATTTTTTTAAGGATCACTTTATCATAAAATAAAATATCCTTTTCATATAATAAATTACCTAATAAAAAGTCTTTTTTTTTTTCATATTAGCCCAGGTTCTTTGCTACATTTATACGGTAATAAATGCCTTTATTAAAATAGAATATTAAATTATAAAGAACTGCTTTTTTTTTCTAGTTTTGTTTTCTCTCCTCTGTGTTGGTTGCCTGTCTCGCTCCCTCTCATGCTTTCTCTCCTCTGTTTTGTCTCTCACTATGTGTTTTGTGTTGGCTTCTAGGTTTGGCTCAATTAGTAAGAGTGGGATTGAATTTTCTGAGCCCCCTAGTGTAACAGTCTTCTGCCTTTGTGGGTAGAGTGGAGAGGGGGAGGGGATGGACAGACAGACATCCCATCTTCCCACCCCCCTCCCCACCCTCCCTCGGCGCCCAAGGGGTGCCCATTTGGTTTGGTTTCTATTGTACAGACATCTCAAGATGGCTCACATTGGCGGGAAGGAGGGAAGTTGTCACAGGCCAGTCTTCCTGGCTGTGACCTCCTTCCGCTCCCCTCCCTGGCTGGTGGTCTGGAGGGGAAGGCTGAGGAGAGGCGAGTTAATTCACAACGGGAGGAAGGAGAGGAGGAAATCCCCTCTGTGCCCCCATCCCTGCACCCCCTCTCCATCCAGGAAGAATGGGACTCCCGAGCGGCAAGGCTCAGAGATCACTTGGAACAGTCCCACCCTGCTATATACAAGAATCTCCTAGGACCCCTGGGGACTCCCATTCCCCCATCCCCTCCTAGCCCGGCCAGCGGAACCAGGAGGGTGGGAGGCTGGTGACTGCCCCGGGTGAGCAGTAGGGAAGCAGCAAAGGGGGTGCAAGGCCTATAATACATGATTCTTAGAGCAGGCCCAGCTGCACCCCAGTCCTGCTTGGCCCTGGAGTGACCCCACTCTGAAGACAAGGTCTCTCCTCAGAGACTTCATGATTAATTTGTTAAGAAGGGTTCAGGTCAGGTCCAGAAAGGGGCGCAGGGAATGGGGCACTGCAAGGGAGGAGGAACCCTGCCTCCCTCCAGCAGCATCTCCTACTGCCTCCCTCCTGCTCCTCAAGAGCAGACACACTACCCTGGCTCTCCCCCTCCCACCACCAGAAAACCCAGCCCCCAAACTGCTCCCTAAATGTAATGCCCAAAGATGATAAAGGTGGAGGTTTGACCCTTTATGTACCCCAGTCTTAGTCCCCTCTTCAAATATTCACTGAGAACAGGGATACATTCTATCAAGAATTTGAGGTGTTTCTTTGGAGGAGGAGAAAAGTGGGCCTCTGGATGGCAAAGAGGAATTGAGGGGGCCATCAAAATGTTTCTTCCCTCTGCCTTTCCCCAGGGGATAGTGTCCCCAAAGCTGGGCTGGATGGAGCAGGAAGGAGCGGCAAGAAGGGAAGAAAGAGGAAGAGCAAGACAGGGCTGGTTGTGACAGGCGGCAAGGGGAAGCAGAGAGAAGAGCTGGAGGTCAGAGCAAAGGAAAGAGGGAAACCCAAGGGGAAGGGTGATGGAGGAGGAGAGAGTGGAGGGAAAGCAGAGGAGACCCCTCTCCATATTCCTCTGGCCCAGCTTTGTGGGGAGGGAGTTCTGAGCCCTTTGATTGACACACTTCCTCCCCTTTCCCCTCAGAAAATCTATTCAGACTTCTGAAAGGGCCCCAACCCCCTCATACTGCTGGAAGCCCAGAACAAATCCTCAAACAGCACACAAGGTGGTGGAGGGTCTAAAGGGTCGTGGTTGGAGGTCAGAGGTCAGGACCAGAGGCCTGAGGATTGCTGGAGCACCTCTAGATACAGATGGTAATTCTCCCTCTCCCGTTCCCCATCCCCTCCCTAGAGGAAGGGGTAGTGTGAGTTGGGCGGGCAAGGAGTCAGGATGCCTTAGCGGCCACCTCTGGCAAAACAAAAGTTTCTCTTAGCTGCTTCCGGATTGAAGGGTGTGTTGAGGTATCAGAGTTGTAACTCTAGTAAAATTTTCAGCCTGGCCCCCCTCCCAACCTTTCCAGGACAGGGGGACCAGAGGCTCTGAAAGTGGCCCCGCCCTCCAGCCACCATCGCCTCCCCTCCCCCCTCCCTAGCAACCGTATCTAAGCACCTTGCCCCTCAAACCACTGATTTGCAAAAGGCCCCAGTGGAAAACAGCTCCAGGAAGGGCCCCTGCGGAGCGGCCCCAGGAGGCCAGGGGCCAGGAGCTTAGGAAAATATTCGGATGGCTTGCGTGGCTGTGATGTGGCAGACGGGACACTCCGGGTCCGTCCTCTCACAGATGCGCACTGCACACTCCATGCAGAACAGGTTGTGTCCGCAGGGCACCAGTGCGGCAGTCACCTCACTCTCGAAGCACACCATGCAATCCCGCCCGCCGCCAGGGCTCCGCAGGCCGCCCCCCCCAAGTTTAGAGAAGCCCTGGAGCGGCTCTCCCGGCGGGCGTCTCGGGAGGCCAGCCAGCTCGGGCCCCGCGGAGGCGGCAGGAGAGCGATGCGCTCCCGGGGGCCCAGCGCGGGCCTTGGCGGAAGAGGAGGAGGAGGAAGAGGCGGAAGAGAAGAGCACCGAGGTGGGCGTGGCGTTCTCCTGGCCCGCCCAGAGCGGGGGGCTAGTCTCGGCCACTCCGTAGTACACGTCCTGCTTGCCCACGCCATAGCCAGGAAACAGGTACCCGCCATAGCCAAAGTCCCCTCCCTGCTCGCCGAGGCGCGGGGCCTCAAAGCCAGAGTCCACACCGCACTCGCCGATGCAGCCCAGGCTGTTCTGCCGGAAGGTGGAGAGGGGCTTGCAGCCGGAAGGGTGCACCCGCCAGGCCTCAGAGTAGCGGCTATCCAGCGCGGCGTCGGGGCTCCCCGCCAGGAAGTCGTTTTCATTGTTGTACTCGAGGATCTTGCCTGTGCGGACCGCGATGTGCGTTTCGATCTCCTCGCGCGCACGCTCCACGTTCCCCGGGGCACCGGTGATCTCGAACACCGGGTCGCGGTCCCGGCTTGGCGTGATAATGTACGTGTTGGTCTGCTGCTGGATGCGTTTGATGGTTGCCCCCTTGGGGCCCACCACCAGTCCCACCACGCGATAGGGCACCCGCACACGAATGGTCACTTGGCCGGGCAGAGCAGGCGCCACTCCAAAGGCGGCGCCCGACTTGTTGCGCGAGGCGCGGATCATGGAGAAGTGCTCGGCCGCTGAGATGATTTCCCGGCGGGCTGTGGCCACGTCCTCCCGCCGCCCAGTCACCATGAACACTGGCTCCTCGCCTCGCACAGGCGTCTTGATGTAGGTGTTGGTCTTGGCCCTCAGAGCCTTAATCTTGCAGCCTGGGATAGGGAAGGGAAGAAAGAAATCAACTCACAAGGCAAGAAGGTTTGTGATGAAGCCAACAAGCTCCTGCTCCTACTCCGATACCCAGCCCACCAGGAACCTCTATCTACCCTTAGGAAAACCTACCCCCTACTCTAACCAGAACAATTCACTTACTGTATCTTAAATCTATCCAGTGTATCTGTCTGCCACAGATTGCAAAATGTCACAACTTTCCCTTGAATTCCATGTAGGACCTCCAAATTCATGCACTCTTTAAAATCCTGAAATAATCACTGACCTTCCCCGACAAGCTGCTAATCTACTCACTAACTCCTCGACAACCATTAGCTGTTTCCGCCAATTTCTCTACTGATTTCTGGCTACTCACATACTTCCAAGTCGCTCAGTCACCCACCCTGCCCTGCAACTGCGATCTCCAGTCTGTCACTGACCCTGATCTTGCCTCAGAAGCCTACAATCTACTCCTCACTTGATCTCCGTGCATTACAAGTGTCTTCCAGTCTACACTGGGACGACTGACCCGCATCTGCTCCCATGCCTTCCACCCATTAGTGTCTCTCAGCGGGTCCCAAATTCACAGCAAGTTTTCAGCAACTCATGGAGCATGGGAGATGAGGAAGGGTCTGAGAATCAGTTTTAGGAAGGAAAGGAGGATAATGACGCGTGAGGGACGTAGTGCCTGACCTCATGGACACACCTGCCACCCTGACCCCTGGGGCAGGAGAGCCAAGATGGGGTGCGGGCTGAGGAGAGTGGGGGAGAAGGTGTTCTCGACCCATACTCCTGCTTTGAAGAAAGAGTGGGTAAGAGCTGAGAGGCTGGGGAGAGAGGCAGGAAGAGAAAGGAGAACGGCCCAGACAAAGAGAGACAAAGAGGGAGAAGGGGAAAGAGAAAAGTGAGGGAGGCTGGGATGGCCAGACTGCAGTCTAAAGGTGGCAGACCTTGATGGCTGACTGGACAAACCTCTCTCCTCCTTTTCCAGTTCCCTATCCCTGCCCCTATCTTCACACAGAACCTCTGAGACTCACATGTTTTCTCAAAGCACACATGCTACATGTGTGTGTTTGTACATGCACACACAGAGACACGGACCTAGAAGCCGCTATGCAGCTTGCTTTTATCTAAACGTTATTTCTGGTGCAAGTCTAATGCACACTTTCACATACCCCTCTCCCCCATACACATGGATTCCCTGTGTTTCATCCTTTCATCCAGCCCACTCTTCATCCCCATCATTCCCAGGACACATGCAGCACATTCCTATACACCCCTGCCCACAACTTTTGCCCCCATTCACATTTAGACATTCATAACCATCTCCAGATACACATTTACAGTTCCCTTTCTCACTCCCCAACCAATGCCAGTGGTCCTAGTTTTCTGACTCTGCCTAACCCTCCAACCATAGGCCTGAGGTGAGCTNATACACCCCTGCCCACAACTTTTGCCCCCATTCACATTTAGACATTCATAACCATCTCCAGATACACATTTACAGTTCCCTTTCTCACTCCCCAACCAATGCCAGTGGTCCTAGTTTTCTGACTCTGCCTAACCCTCCAACCATAGGCCTGAGGTGAGCTCATCTTTTTTTCCCTCTCCTTCCTCCACTCCAGATGGCTTCTTCTCCAAACCTACCAGATTGGCATGTGGGAGGAGAGAGTGGGTTGGGGGCAGCTCTCCTCACCTTCAAGAGACCTTAGGAAGGAGAATTTGCTCCTCCCTTTTTGTCTTCAGACCTCTTGGCAGTTGAGAAGTCCTACCTGTTGTCAAGCCCACATCCTTGCTGCTTTTTCTGTTTGGGAGGCATGGGGGGCGGGGGAAGGAACAGTGACGGCCCTTCTACAACTTCTAATTGCATGGCATCTGATAGGCATCTGGGTTTTGGCTCTAAGTTTGGGGCCCCTAAAGTTACATGGGAGCTGTTATAGGTGTCTTCGGGGACTGGGATGGGGGTGAGGAGAACAGGCCAGGTATAAAAGTAAGGAGAAAAGCTAGAGGCCTAGAGATGCAGAACCTGTAGCGGGTCTCGTCCTGCTCCAACCCTGAAGAAGCATCTCTTGAAGGGAAGACCCACTTGGCTTCACCTTCCTAGAGGTCAAATAGAGCAACACGGACACCACAGCAGGAGAAGGGAGGTTAGACAAGAGAAAGGACTTCCATTTCCTTAAGGAGTGAGGAGGAGGGTTGTCTTCTCTGAATAGGAGAAATCCCCCTACTTTCATGAGAGACAGGCCCATCTGATGCGGAGGCAGAAGAGGAAAGAATGACTCCATGAAATTCCGGGGCCTC
>SJYA01007001.1:0-19560 GCA_006410615.1 Neotragus moschatus
AGCTTGTGCTTCCTCCAACCCAGCATTTCTCATGATGTACTCTGCATAGAAGTTAAATAAGCAGGGTGAAAATATACAGCCTGATGAACTCCTTTTACTATTTAGAACCAGTCTCTTGTTCCACGTCCAGGTCTAGCTGTTGCTTCCTGACCTGCATACAGGTTTCTCAAGAGGCAGGTCAGGTGGTCTTGTATTCCTATCTCTTGAAGAAATTTCCACAGCTTTTTGTAATCCACACAGTCAAAGGCTTTGGCATAGTCAATAAATCAGAAATAGATGTTTTTCTTGCTTTTTTGATGATCCAGCAGATGTTGGCAATTTGATCTCTGTTTCCTCTACCTTTTCTAAAACCAGCTTGAACATCTGGAAATTCATGGTTCATGTATGCTGAAGCCTGGATTGGAGAATTTTAAGTATTACTTTACTAGCATGTGAGATGAGTGCAATTGTGCAGTAGTTTGAGCATTCTTTGCCAGACTCATCAAGAAAAAAAGAGAGAAGAATCAAATCAACAAAATTAGAAATGAAAAAGGAGATGTTACAATGGACAATATATAAATAGAAAGGATTATAAGAGACTATTATGAAAACTATATGGCAATAAAATGGATAGCCTGGAAGAAAGGGACAGATTCTTAGAAAAGTCCAATCTTCCAAGACTGAACCAGGAAGTAATAGAAATTATGAAGAACCCAATTACAAGCACTGAAATCGAAGCTGTGGAAAAAAAAAATCCCCCCAAATCAAAAATCCAGGATCAGATGGCTTCACAGGAGAATTCAGTCAAACATTTAGAAATGAGCTAATGCCTATCCTTCTAAAACTCTTTCAAAAAATTTCAGAGGAAGAAACACTTCCAAACTCATTTTACAAGTCCACCATATCCCTGATACCAAAACCAGGGAAAAATAACACTAAAAAAGAAAACTACAGGCTGCTGTCACTGATGAACAAAGATGCAAAAATCCTCAACCATATTTTAGTGAACAGAATTCAGGAACATATCAAAAAGCTCATACACCATGATCAAATTGGGCTTATTCCAGGAATGCAAGGATTCTTCAATATATGCAAATCAATCAATGTGATACACCATATTAACAAATTGAAAGATAAAAATCATATGATCATCTCATAAGATGCAGAAAAAACCTTTGACAAAATTCTGTACCCATTTATGATTGAAATTCTTCAAAAAATGGGCATAGAAGAAACCTACCTCAACATAGTAAAGGCCATATATGGTAAGCCTACAGCAAACATTATTCTCAGTGATGAAAAACTGAAAGCATTCCCTCTAAGACCAGGAAAAAGACAAGGGTGTCTACTTTCACCACTATTATTCAACATAGATCTGGAAGTCTTAGCCAAAGAAATCAGAGAAGGAAAAAAAAAAAAAAAAGGAATCCAGGTTGGAAAAGAAGTAAAGCTCTCACTGTTTGCAGGTGACATGATACTATACATAGAAAATCCTAAAGATAGTATCAGAAAATTACTAGAGCTAGTCAGTGAATTTAGCAAAGTTGTAGGATACGAAATCAATACACAGAAATCACTTGCTTTCCTATATACTAACAATGAAAAATCAGAAAGAGAGATTAAGAAATCAATCCCATTCACCATTGCAGCAAAAATAATTAAATATCTAGGAATAAACTTACCTAAGGAGATAAAAAACTATACACAGAAAATTATAACATGCTCATGAGAGAAATCAAAGATGATGTAAGCAGATGGAGAGATATTCCATTTTCCAGGGTAGGAAGAATCAATATTGTGAAAATGACTATACTACCAAATGCAATCTACAGATTCAATACGATCCCTATCAAATTACCAATGGCATTTTTTTCACAGAATTAGAAGAAAAAATTTCACAATTCATATGGAAACACAAAAGACCCTGAATAGTCAAAGCAGACCTGAGAAAGAAAAATGGAGCTGGAGGAATCGACCTTCCTGACTTCAGACTATACTACAAAGGTACAGTCATCAAGACAGTATGCTACTGACACAAAAACAGAAATATAGACCAATGGAACAAGATAGAAATTCCAGAAATAAATCCATGCACCTATGGGTGCCTTATTTTTTACAAAGGAGACAAGAATATACAATGGAGCAAAGGCAGCCTCTTCAGTAAATGGTGCTGGGACAACTGGACAGCTACGGGTAAAAGAATGAAATTAGAACACTTCCTAACACCATACACAAAGATCAACTCAAAATGGATTAAAGCCCTAAATGTAAGACCAGAAACTATAAAACTCTTTAGAGGAAAACATGGGCAGAACACTCAATGACATAAATCAAAGCAATATTCTCTATGACCCATCTCCTAGAGTAATGGAGATAAAAACCAAAGTAAACAAGTGTGACCTGATTTAACTTAAAAGATTTTGCACAGCAAAGGAGACTATAAGCAAGGTGAAAAGACAACCCTTAGAATGGGAGAAAATAATAGCAAATGAAACATCTGACGAAGAATTAATTTCCAAAACATACAAGCAGCTCATACAACTCACTGCCAGAAAAACATACAACCCAATAAAAAAGTGGGAAAACAATCTAAATAGACATTCCTCCAAAGAAAACATAGATGGCTAACAAATACATGAAAAGATGCTTAACATTGCTCATTATCAGAGGAATGCAAATCAAAACTACAGTGAGATATTATCTCACACCGGTCAGAATGGACATCATCTGAAAGTCTACAGAAAATAAATGCTGGAGACAGTGTGGAGAAAATGGAATGCTCTTGCAGTTTTGTTTCGAATGTAAATTGATACATCTGCTAAGGAAGATGGTATGGAGATTACTTAAAAAACCAGGAATAAGACCACCATATGACCCAGCAATCCCACTCCTAGGCATATACCCTGAGGGAACCAAAACTGATAACAACACATCTATCCTGTTGTTCATTGCAGCACTATTTACAATAACTAGTCAAGGCTATGGTTTTTCCAGTAGTCATGTATGGATGGGAGAGATGGACTGTGAAGAAAGGTGAGTGCCGAAAAATTGATGCTTTTGAACTGTAGTGTTGGAGGAGACTCTTGAGAGTCCCTTGGGCTGCAAGGAGATCCAACCAGTCCATTCTGAAGGTGATCAGCCCTGGGTTTTCTTTGGAAGGAATGATGCTAAAGCTGAAACTCCAATACTTTGGCCACATCATGCAAAGACTTGATTCCTTGGAAAAGACTCTGATGCTGGGAGGGATTGGGGGCAGGAGGAGAAGGGGACGACAGAGGATGAGATGGCTGGATGGCATCACTGACTCGATGGACATGAGTTTGAGTAAACTCTGGGAGTTGGTGATAGATAGGGAAGCCTGGCATGCTGCAATTCATGGGGTCGCAAAGAGTCGGAAATGACTGAGTGACTGAACTGAACTGAACTGAGAATATGGAAGCAACCTAGATGTTCATCGACAGATGAATGGATAAAGAAGTCGTGGTACATATACACAATGATATATTACTCAACCATTGAAAGGAACATATTTGAGTCAGTTCTGATGAGGTGGATGAACGTAGAATCTATTATAGAGAGTGAAGTGAGTCCAAAAAGAAAGATAAATACCATATTCTAATGCATACATATGGAATCTAGAAAAATGGTACTTAACAATTTATTTACAGGGCAGCAGTGGAGAAGCAGACATAGAGAATTCACTTATGGACATGGGGAGAGGGGAGGAGAGGGTGAGATGTATGGAAAGAGTAACCTGGAAACTTACATTACCATATGTAAAATAGATAGTCAACGCAAATTTTCTGTATGGCTCAGGAAACTCAATCAGGGGCTCTGTATCAACCTAGAGGGGTGGCATGGGGAGGGAGATGGGAGGGAGACTCAAAAGGGAGGGGATATATGTATACCTATGGTTGATTCATGTTGAGGATAGACAGAAAATAATAAAATTCTATAAAACAATTANGTCAACTCAAATTTTCTGTATGGCTCAGGAAACTCAATCAGGGGCTCTGTATCAACCTAGAGGGGTGGCATGGGGAGGGAGATGGGAGGGAGACTCAAAAGGGAGGGGATATATGTATACCTATGGTTGATTCATGTTGAGGATAGACAGAAAATAATAAAATTCTATAAAACAATTATCCTTCAATAAATTAAAAAATCATTCATCATGACCAATTGGGCTTTATCCCAGGGATGCAAGGATTTCTCATTATTTGCAAATCAATGTGATACTCCACATTAACCAATTGAAAAATAAAGATCATATGATTATCTCAATAAATGCACAGAAAGCCTTTGACAAAGTTCAGTACTCACTTATGATAACAACATTCCAGGAAGCAGGCATGGAAGGAACATAACTCAACATTTAAAAGCCATATATGACAAAGTCACAGCAAACATTATTCTCAGTGGCAAAAAATTGAAAGCATTTCCCCTAAACTCAGGAATAAGACAAGAGTGCCCAATTTTATGATTACCATTCAACATAGTTTTGCAAGTCCTAGCCACAGCAATCAGAAAAGAAAAAATAATAATAATAAAAGGAATCCATATTGGAAAATAAGAACTCTGTTTGCAGATAATATGATTTTCTACATAGAAAACTGTAAAGATACCACCAGAAAATTACTAGAGCTAATCATTGAATATAGTAAAGTTTCAGGATATAAAAGCAATACACAGAAATCCCTTGCATTCCTATACACTAATAATGAAAACACAGAAAGAGAAATTAAGGAAACAGTCCCATTCACCACTGCAACAAAAAGAATAAAGCACTTAAGAATAAATCTACCTGAGGAAACAAAAGATCTATGTATAAGAAACTATAAAACACTGATGAAAGAAATCAAAGATTACACAAATAAACGGAAAAATATACCATGTTTATGGATCATATGAATCAATATGTTGAAAATGAGTATATAACTTAGATAGCAATCTATAGATTCTAGACAGTCCCTATCAAGCTAACAAATGTATTTTTCACAGAACTAGAACAGTTTTGCAATTTGTATGGAAACACAAAAACCTCAAATAGCCAAAGCAATCTTGAGAAAGAAGAATGGAACTGGAGAAATCAACCTTCCTGACTTCAGACTATACTACAAAGTTACAGTCATCAAGGCAGTATGGTACTGTCACAAAGACAGAAGTCTAGATCACTGGAACAAAATAGAAAGCTCAGATAAGGGGTCTACGTACCTGTGGACCCCTTATCTTTGACAAAGGAGGCAAGACTATACAATGGAGAAAAGACAATCTCTTTAACAAGTGGTGCTGAGAAAACTGGGCAACCACATGTAAAAGAATGAAACAAGAACACTAACATCATACACAAAAATAAGCTCAAAATGGATTTAGGATCTAACTGTAAGACCAGAAACTACAGGAAAACATAGGCAGAACACTCTCTGACATAAACCACAGAAAGATCCTCTATGACATACATGCCAGAGTAGTGGGAAAAAAACAGAACTAAACAAATGGGACCTAATTAAATTTAAAAGCTTTTGCAGAGTGAAGGAAACTGTAAGCGAGTTAAAAAGGTAGCTTTCAGAATGGGAGAAAATAATAACAGATGAAACAACTGACAAAGAATTAATCTCTAAAATGTACAAGCAGATCGTGCAGCTCACTGCTAGAAAAATAAATCACCCAATCAAAAAGTGGGCCAAAGAACTAAACAGACATTTCTCTAAAGACATACAGATGGCTAACAAACACATGAAAAGATGCTCAACATCACTCATCATCAGAGAAATGCAAATCAAAAACCACAACGAAGTATGTCTCACACTGGTCAGAATGGGTGCCATCAAAAAGTCTAGAAACAGTAAATGCTGGAGAGGGTGTGGAGTAAACGGAACTCTTTTACATTGTTAGTGGGAATGCAAACTAGAACAGTCACTATGGAGAACAGTGTGGAGATTCCTTTAAAAACTGGAAAAATAACTGCCATATGACCCAGCAATCCCTCTGCTGGGCATACACACCGAGGAAATTAGAATTGAAAGAGACATATGTACCTCAATGTTCATTTCAGCACTGTTTACAATAGGTAGACCATGGAAGCAACTTAAATGTCCATCAGCAGATTAATAGATAAGAAAGTTGTGGTACATATGCAGAATGGAATATTACTCAGGTATATGAAAAAAAGAACACATTTGAGTCAGTTCTAATGAGGTGGATGAAACTGGAACCTGTTATACAGAGTGAAGTTAAGTCAGAAAGAGAAACACCAGTGTCATAAGTTAATGCACATATATAGAATTTAGAAAGATGGTAACAATGACCTTATTTGCAAGACAGCAAAAGAGACACAGATGTAAAGTACAGACTTTGGGAATATGTGGGAGAAGGTGAGGGTGGGACGATATGAGAGGATAGCACTGAAACATGTATATTACCATATGTAAAATAGATTACCAGTGCCAGTTTGATACATGAAGCAGGGCACTCAAAGTTGGTGCAGTGGACAACCCAGAGGGATAGAGTGGGGAAAGATATGGGAAGGGGTTCAAGATGGGGGAATACATGTGCACTCATGGCTGATCCATGTTGATGTATGGCAAAAATCACAATATTGTAAAGTAAATAGCCTCCAAATAAAATAAGTTAATTAAACCTTTAAAAAAGTTAAAAAAAAATCAGGTTGACAAACTCTTATATCATGTAGAGTACTACTTTAATATTTTTTCACCTGGTAAGAATTTCTCACTTGTTCCTCAAGTATACTCCCCCCCAAAATAACAGACTTAAGAATATGTGCAAAGGTCAGTTTATTGATATTTGGGAATACAAAATGAGGATGGTAAGTCTTGAAAAATTCCAATTACATATAATGATCCTTCTCATTAATCATTTAATAGTCCAGCTCAATATTGCAAGTAATGCAGCATCAGCAGAGTAAATGAAAGCAGAGGCAAGTAGTATAAATTTCATGTGACCAAGAATACTGATGATACAGTGCATTCAGGACCTCAGCAGTAATAGGAGGGCTGAAGGATAGAAACTAGAGATTGCGTAAGAAAAATTAGGTCAGCAACTGCTGTAAATTGTCATTCTTTGACTCTGTTCTGCTCAGTCAACATCTCCTGCCTTAACTAGACTACACTTACATATGGCCAGGAATTGTGACAATGTGCATCTTTGAGTGGGGGTAAAGAATACCTATGGGGAGTAGGAGGGATCTGGACTTACATATTTTGTTGAGCCCAGAGGATAGACACTCAGATCCAGATTTCCTTGTTGTAAACTTCCATTATATCATAGGGATCTCTTTGAGAACAGGTGAGAACACTGTATATGAAGACCGTATGAGTCTTCCATACATATGCATATGAAGATCTCATTGCTCATAAATCTGTGGGTCAGGAATTTGAGCAGAGCTCTACAAAGGGACAGCCTGTCTTTGTCCCACATGGGCTGGATAGGTTCATGCGGGAGGACTGGAGGCCTCACACCTCTGGTACCTTGGTGCTGTCAGTCAGTGGGGCAGCTCAGCTCTCTTCATGTGGCCTCTCTCTTTATGTGGTATCTTTCCTCTTAGGGCTGTACTGTCCAGTATGGTAAGCACTATCCACATGTGGCTTTTTACATAAAAAATTGTTAGTCAAAAAGTTTTTTAAATTAATAATGTAATTTCTCAATCACAAGTAACATTTCAAGTACACAGTAGTTCGTGGATGTCACATTGGACAATGTAGAGTACTTCATTATAGCAGAAATTTCTGTCGGAAAGCATTATTCTAGGGCCTTTCTCTTCATGTGGCTCCAGCAGGAGCTGAACTTCTTTTCGTGGTACCTGGCTTCTTTCTAACTGGTAGCATAGCTTCAGAGCCTCAAGACCTGGACTGAGGCATCTCAGACACCACTTCCATATTCTACTAATCAGAGCAATTCACAAAACAACACAGATTTAAGGGATAGGAAATAGACTCCATAGCATATAACGAACACATATTTCAAAAGGTACAGAAAAAAGATATGGTTTACTGGGTATCATTTCTAACAATTTACCAATGTATTGAATCTAACTCTGAGTTCTCTCTAGGAAGTAAGTACTCATAGGTCAGAATCTGGATTCTTTGAGCTTCTTCTCTTTACTCATATTCTCTGTACTATTTTTGGCACTCATATTTCCTCAAACTTCTGCCTCTATGTCTTCTCTTTCTCTCTTACCTTTGCAAGATAACATTACATCATAAGGTAAAAAAAGCCTTACATTCCATTGTCAAACTTTGTAATCACTCCCATGCATACATGACATGCTCAAATCCTTGGCCCCTCTCTTGCTTTGTCATACTTATTTCACAAAACCAGAACTGAAGTGCTCTGAGGAGACTTCTTATAACTTTTATCACTAACCACATTGGAAAATCCCAGCTGGGTTTACAAAAGGCAAAGGAACCAGAGATCAAATTTCCAACATTCATTGGATCATAGAGAAAGCAAGGGGATTCCAGAAAAACATCTACTTCTGCTTCATTGACTATGCTAAAGCCTTTGACTGTGTGAATCACAATAAACTAGAATATTCTTAAAGAGATGGGAGTACCAAACCACTTTACCTGTCTCCTGAGAAACCTGTGTGTGGGTAAAGAAGCAGTAGTTATAACTGGACATAGAACAATTGACTGATTCAAAATTGGGAAAGGAGTATGACAAGGCTGTATATTATCACTATGCTTATTTAACTTCTATGCAGAGTACATCATGGGAAATGCCAGGCAGGATGAAGCTCAAACTGAAGTCAAGTTTGCTGGGAGAAATATCAACAACATTAGATATGCAGATGATATAACTCTGATGACAGAAAGTAAAGTGTAACTAAGCCTTTTGATGAGGGTGAAACAGAATGAAAAAGCTGGCTTGAAACTCAGCATTCAAAAACTGAAGATCATGGCATCTGGTTCCATCACTTCATGGGAAATAGATGGAGAAACAGTGGAAACAATGTCAGACTTTATTTTTCGGGGCTTCAAAATCACTGCAGATGGTGATTGCAGCCATGAAATTAAAAGACGCTTACTCCTTGGAAGGAAAGTTATGAGCAACCTAGATAGCATATTCAAAAGCAGAGACATTACTTTGCCAACAAAGATCTGTCTAGTCAAGGCTATGGTTTTTCTAGTAGTCATGTATGGATGTGATAGTTGGACTGTGAAACAAGCTGAGCACCGAAGAATTGATGCTTTTGAATTGTGGTGTTGGTGAAGACTCCTGAGAGTCCCTTGGACTGCAAGGAGATCCAACGAGTCCATTCAGAAGGAGATCAGCCCTGGGTGTTCTTTGGAAGGAATGATGCTAAAGCTGAAACTCCAGTACTTTGGCCACATCATGCAGAGAGTTGACTCATTGGAAAAGACTCTGATGCTGGGAGGGATTTGGGGCAGGAGGAGAAGGGGACGACAGAGGATGAGGTGGCTGGATGGCATCACCGGTTCGATGACATGAGTTTGAGTGAACTCCAGGAATTGGTGATGGACAGGAGGCCTGGCGTGCTTCAGTTCATGGGGCCGCAAAGAGTCGGAAATGACTGAGTGACTGAACTGAACTGAACTGAAGAGGGTGAGATGGTTGGATGGCATCACGAACTCAACGGGCATGAGTCTGAGTAAACTCCGGGAGTTGGTGATGGACAGGGAAGACTGGTGTGCTGCAGTCCATGGGGTTGCAAAGAGTCAGACACGACTGAGCGACTGGACTGGACTAATGAGTGGGAGGATTATTCCAATTATTTGGGGGAAGGGGTGAAGATTTCCAGGAATTGGGCTATAACCCACTTTTTGGTCTTTTATGGTTAGCTTCTGAACTGTCATGGTGTCTGTGGTGTCAAGTATGAACCATGCCACACAGGGCCACCCAAGATGGAAGGGTCATAGTGGAGAGTTCTGACAAAACGTGGTCCATTGGAGGAGGGAATGGCAAATCACTCCTGCTGGGAGCCAACACGGGAGATCCCACCCATGACAAGGTCTTGCAGGACAGCCATGATGGGCAAGGAAGAATCAGGACTCGAGGGACTCTGCGACCCCACCCATGGCAAAGGTTATGAGGAAAAGACCTGATGGGCAAAGGTAAATCAGGTCTCAAGGGGTCCCCTGGATTTGCCCGAGTATCTACCCCGAAACCAAAATCTGTCTGTTTACTGTCTGCCATACTACACTCTTCTGACATTAACAGGGGCTATCCCCGACCACCTTTCTCTGGAAAATTAGCTTAAAGCTCTAGTTAATAAGTCTCCTGGGCATAAGTGGAGTGTTTCAATTCAAACCCCTCTGATCACTTTCTAACTTGCCTGAAAAGTTTGTTCAGACTCCTTCAGTTACACATGTGATTGTTTACAGCCTCCTAACTGTGAGAGGCACGGGAAGCTTAAAACATTCTAGGAATGTAGAGCCTTTCGAAGAGTTAAAAATTATTAGAATAGAACTTGTCAGACACGACTGAGCAACTGAAGTGAACTGAACTGAAGGGTTTCATTGTTAAGCCAGCGCTTGCTGCCAAGTTTTCATATCTTTTGTTGTTTACCTGGGAGTGTATTAATTAATATAGCTGATATATAGAAATATAAGTAATGGCCTTGATATTAACAACACTAAACCTTGAGTTAATAAATTCTTTCCCTGTTATAGCCCACTGCACCTTTCCCCTATTGGAATGCAACTTTATTTAGTGCTTTCGGAGAATGGTGCCTGACTTTAGAAAAGAAAATAAGCTTTCTGGTTAACTAACCTTTATCAGAAGAAAGAGTCATAAAATGTTAATAGGCCTCCCAGCCAGAAGATGATGTAAATCACCTGAGACCTTTGTATATTGGAAGGACTGCAGAGAGAAAGCCTGGGCTCGATAAAGGTCAGGACTGCTGATCCTGCACGAGTCTGAATCTTCCATTATTCTCTATGTACAGCTCAAGGTATATAAGCTCCCCTGGAAAATAAAGTTTTGGGCCTCACCTCATCATCGCCTGGCTCCCCCATGTCTTTCTTTGTTTCTTTCTTTATCTTCTTTTCAGGCTGACTCCCTGGAGCTTAGAGGTCCTCTGAGTTCACTTTCCTGACCAGGCTTCTCAGACCCATGGGAGAGGGAACCCAAGGTAGGGCACCCTCCGCTATTCAAGCGGGCGCCTGTGGCCTATGTGAACAGAGCAAGTCTCTTGTCTGAGGCTTTATTGGCTTTCTGCGTAAACCAAGGAATATCAGCCTCTTTTCTCGCCTCTATTTTCTTAACTGTTTTTTTTTTTTTATCTCTATGTATATTTCTAAATCTATAAATCTAAATTTCAGTCGCCAGTGCCGTCACACCTTGGATACCCTGGATCCAAGCAGGCAGGTCCCCGGTACACTGCAGTATTCTTGCTGTGAGAACCCCATGAACAGTATGAAAAGGCAAAAAGATATGACACTGGAAGATGAAACCCTAGGTTGGAAGGTGTCCAATAGGCTACTGGGAAGAGAGGAGGGCAATTACTAATAGCTCCAGAAAGAATGAAGCATCCAGGCCAAAGTGGAAATGATGCTCAGTAGTGGATATGTCTATTGGCGAAAGTAAAGTTTGATGCTGTAAAGAATAATATTGCATAGGAACTGGAATGTTAGGTTTATGAATCAAGATAAACTGGATAAGATTAAGCAGGAGATGGTAAGAGTGAACATTGAAATTTTAGGTATCAGTGAACTAAAATGGATGGAAATGGGCCAATTTAATTCAGATGACCATTATATATACTACTGTGGGCAGGAATCTCTCAGAAGAAATGGAGTAGCCCCCATAGTCAACAGAAGAGTCCAAAATCCAGTACTTGGGTACAATCTCAAAAATGACAGAATAATCTTTGTTCGTTTCCAAGGCAAGCCATTCAACATCACGGTAATCTAAGTCTATGCCCCAACCACTAATGCTGAAGAGCTGAAGTTAACCAGTTCTATGAAGACCTACAAGACTTTCTAGAACTAACATCAAAGAAAGATGTCCTTTTCATCATATAGGATTGAAATGAAAAAGTAGAAAATCAAGAGATAGCTGGAGTAATAGGTAAGTTTGGCCATGGAGTACAAAACGAAGCAGGACAAAGGCTAACAGAATTTTGTCAAGAGAACACAGTGATCATAGCAAACACTCTTTTCTAACAACGCAAAGGATGACTATACATATGGACATCACCAGATGGTCAATACCAAAATCAGATTGGTGATATTCTTTGCAGCCACAGATGGAGAAGCTCCATACAGTCAGCAGAAACAAGACCAGGAACTGACTTGTGGCTCAGTTCATATGTTCCTTACTGAAAAATTCAGACTTTAAAAAAGTAGGGAAAATCAGTAGGCCATTTAGGTGTGACTTAAATCAAATCCCTTATGATTATACATACAGTAGAGGTGACAAGTAGATTCAAGGGATTAGATCTGATAGACAGATTGCCTGAAGAACTATGGATGAAGGTTTGTAACATTTTACAGGAGGCAGTGACCTAAACCTTCCCAAAGAAAAAGAAATGCAAGAAGGCAAAGTGATTGTTTCAGGAGGCTTTACAAATAGCTGAGAAAAGAAGAGAAGTGAAAGGTAAAGAAGAAAGGGAAAGATATACCCACTAAGTGCAGAGTTCCAGAGAATATCAAGGACAGATAAGAAGGCTATCTTAAATGAAAAATGCAGAGAAAAAGAGGAAAACAATAGAATGGGAAAAACTAGAGATCTCTTCAAGAAAATTGGAGATATGAAGGGAACATTTCATGCAAAGATGAGCGCAATAAAGGACAGAAATTGTAAGGACCTAACAGATGCAGAAGAGATTAAGTTGCAAAACATGCAGAAGAACTATACTGAAAAAGTCTGAATGACTTAGATAACCATGATGGCATGGTCACTCACCTAGAACCAGACACGCTGGATTCTGAAGTCAAGTGAGTCTTAGGAAGCAATACTATGAATTAAGCTAGTGGAAATGATGGAATTCCAGCTGATCTATTTCAAATCCTAAAAGATGATGCCATTAAAGTGCCACACTCAATATGTCAGCAAATCTGGAAAACTCAGCAGTGGCCATAGGACTGGAAAAGGTCAGTTTTCATTCAATCTCCCCCCAAAAGCAATGCCAAATAATATTAAAACTACCATACATTTGTGCTTTTTTCATGCTAGCTTTCATGCTAGCAAGGTTATGCTCAAAATCCTTCAAGCTAGGCTTTAGCAGTACAGGAACTGAGAATTTCCAGATGTATAAACTCAGTTTAGGAAAGGCAGAGGAACCAGGGATCACATTGCTAACATATGTTGGATCATAGAGAATAAGGAAATTTCAGAAAAACACCTATGTCTGCTTCTTTGACTACACTAAATCTTTTGACTATGTGGATCACAGCAATCTGTGGAAAATTCTTAAAGAGATAGGAATATCAGACCCCCTTGCCTGTCTCCTGAGAAACCTGTAATGCAGATGAAGAAGCAACAATTAGAACTGAACATGGAATGATGGAAATGAAACAACAAAAATATTTGGAAAGGAGTACAACAAGGTTGTAAATTGTCACCCTCCTTATTTAACTTCTATTCAGAATACAACGTACGAAATTTTGTGCTGGATAAATTACAAGCTGGAATCAAGATTGCCAGGAGAATGTCAACAACCTCTAATATGCAGATTACACTACTCTAATGGCAGAAATTGAAGAGGAACTAAAGAGCCTGTTGATGAGGGTGAAAGAAAAGAGTGAAAAAGTTGCTTAAAACTCGCCCTTACAAACTAAGATCATGGCATCTGGTCCCATAACTTTATGGCAAATAAAAAGAGAAAAAGTGCAAACAGTGACACATTTTATTTTTGGGGGCTCCAAAATCACTCCGGACAGTGACTGCAGTCAGGAAATTAAAAGACGGTTGTTCCTTGGAAGGAAAGTGATGAAAAATCTAGACCTCTTGTTAAGAAGCAGAGACATCACTTTGTTGACAAAAGTGTGTCTAGTAAAAGCTATGGTTTTTCCAGTAATCATGTATAGGTGTAAATGCTGAACCATAAAGAAGACTGAGTGCTGAAGAATTTATGCTTTTGAATAGTGCTGCTGGAGAATACCCTTGAGAGTACCTTGGATTGCAATGAGATAAAAATCAACCATTCTTAAAATAAATCAATCCTGAATATTCACTGGAAGGACTGATGCTGAAGCGCCAGTATTTTGGCTAATTGATGTGAAATGCCAACTCATTGGAAAAGACTCATACTGGGAAAGATTGAAGACAAAAGGAGAAGGGGGCAGCAGAGGATAAGATATTTAGATAGAATCACCAACTTAACGGACATGAATCTGAGCAAACTGTGGGAGATAGTGAAGGACAGGGAAGCCTGGTGTGCTGCAATCCATGGGGTCACAGAGTTGGACATGATTTAGCAACTGAACAACAACAACAATGGTTATGTCACTCTTAAAGATTGTGCCGTGCCTCCTTCCCTCCTGTTTCATTCTTCCTCAGGGGTTTTCCCCCAAGTTCTTATAAAGCAGAGGGCCAAAGATCTGTCTTCTGCAACAGCTGAGTAGGGATGTTGACCCTGCCTATCAGGGAGTAAAAATCTCTAGATGCCTGACCTAGGGCCTCCAAGGCAGGACAGCTCTTTTATTTGTCAACTGAAATAGATGGACAATGTGAGAGTTGTGAGTTAACATTTATCTGGTGTAAAATGAAGACTGCAGCCCAAGAGACAGCACCTCAGGTAGCTCTAGAGACTGCTTCAAAGAGACAGTATTCAGTTCAGTTCAGTCGCTCAGTCGTGTCCCACTCTTTGCGACCCCATGAGTCGCAGCACACCATGCCTCCCTGTCCATCACCAACTCCCAGAGTTCACTCAGACTCACGTCCATCGAGTCCATGATGCCATCCAGCCATCTCATCCTCTGTCGTCCCCTTCTCCTCCTGCCCCCAATCCCTCCCAGCATCAGAATCTTTTCCAATGAGTCAACTCTTTGCATGAGGTGGCCGAAGTACTGGAGTTTCAGCTTTAGCATCATTCTGGGGGAAAGTCAATATATAAGATCTCGGTAAAGGCAAAGTTCAATGCAATCAAGCTTACTTTACAAAAGGTTTCCTGCAAGTCAAGAGGAACTGATGTCACCATGAAAGGATTTAGTGCTTTTCTAGATATGAGGAGATGAAAGGATTTGGATCATGAAATCAGTTCCTGAAAATATCTAGCTATCTAAAGACCTGTTCCACCAGCTTCTCTGGAACACAGAGTGCCTCACTCTCCATCCTGAATTCCCTTCAGGGAATATCAAATGTCATTAGTTGCAGCAGCATAGGCAGATGACAAATGCCCTTGTTGTTGCTGTGCAATCTCTAGCCAATTCTCTTGGCAAGCACTAGTTCATAGTTCACAGGCAAGTGCCAATTTGTAGTTGACAGTTTTAAGTTGGTATGGACTGGAATCCTTCCATAGCCATAATCTTGATGTGTAACTGTTACTGTTTTTTCAGCCTTCCCATGAATCTTCTTGATGATTAAGAACTTTTGTAATTGCACTGGAGTGAAAAATAACTATCTATAAATGACGAAAGACTTAAAAAGCATGGTTAAATATCAGATTGCAGTGTAATGGATGTCAACTAAAAATGATGTATAACTTGAGAGTTGCTAGTTACATTTTATTTGGGGCAAAATGAGGACTGCAGCCTGGGAGACAGCATCTCAGATAGCTCCGAGAGACTGCTCCAAAGTGGCAGTGGGGGAAGGTCAATATATAAGGTTTTGGTGAAGGGGGAGTTCAATACCATGAAGCACTCATTTTACAGAAGGTTTTTTGTGAGTCATGAGGATCTGATGTCACCATGAAGGGATCTAGTGCTTCTCTAGATATGAGGAGATGCAAGGATTGAGATCATAAACCTATTCCTAAAAACATCTAACTCTCTAAAGACCTGTCCAACCAGATTCCCTGAAGTACAGAGTACCTCACTCCCCCCTGATTTCCCTCAGGGGTTGTTGAAGGTCAACAGCTGTAGAGGCAGATGGCAAATGCCTTTGTTGTTTAGTCATTGGCAATGCTCTTGGTTGCTTCCCTGGTGGCTCAGAGGGTAAAGCATCTGCCTGAGATGCAGAAGACCCAGTTTTGATCCCTGGGTTGGGAAGATCCCCTGGATAAGGAAATGGCAACCCACAACAGTATTCTTGCCTGGAAAATCCCATGGACAGAGGAGCCTGGTGGGCTACAGTCCGTGGGGTCACAGAGTCGGACACGACTGAGCAAGTACACTTACACTTAATGCTCTTGGTAAATGCCAAATTGTAGTTGACATGGATAAACTCCATTATAATAACAAGGATCACAAATGACTACATTTAACATACCAAATAATCCTAGTTAACTTAGTGTTTCTCTTCCTGCTGACAAACTCTGTAACAAGAATAACATAAACTTGATTTTCAGTAAACCTAGGTACTACAGAACTATTATTCTTAACATTGATAACTAAAGATATGTCTATATTAATTAAACCAACAAGGTTAAGCCAGCCTTAATATCACATATTAACTTAATATTGAATAGTTCCTTGATCCTGTGAACCTGAAATTAGTTTTGGCTGATATTCTTCACATTTATGAGTGTTTATATAAGAACTGAAGTTCCCTTAGGCCAATCTATTTAATTAGGCCAATTAAATAGCACTTTTATTAATTAATTTTTGCAACACCATACATCTACAATACATATAGATATACAAACACAGAGATCTCATAGTTCCCATTTCAAAATTTCAGGTCAACAATATAAAACCCATCAGTTACAAGGGGTTGAATTCAAATTAGTTTTCTCACAGACAGAAGAAATCAAGGTTACCTGTCTAGGTGGCTAAATACATTTTACTAATGTCTATAGAAAAGACACTTAAGATTTATATTTACCCTTGACAAGTCAAGTTCTAAATTACCTTCCACCTTTCTTCAAAATTTGCATTTAAAAAAGGTAGTGGAGATAAATTTTCCTGGAAAAGACATTTTGCATCTTAAGTGAGTGAAATTCGCCCAATCGTGTCTGACTCTTTGTGACCCCTCTACTGAAGGGGGTAGCCTTTCTCTTCTCCAGGGGATCTTCCCAACCCAAAGATCGAACCCAGGTCTCCCACACTGCAGGCAAATTCTTCAGCTGAGCCACAAGGGAAGTCCATGGCATGAGAAAACTTCTCCTAGGGTGACTTTTTTCCCTTAAGGCCAGAAAAAAAATTTTTCTTTTTTTTTTTTCCTCAAAGAATTGGATGGCCACCTCAATGATATCAAATGACTGACCTACTCATTCACCTATGTTTTAAGATTTTATTTTCTCTCATTCAGTTTAGGAAAGAAGGCCTTCTCGAAAATTCCTATCAGGTTCCATATATCAGCTATGGTTAGTTTAGCTGGACCAGTGGCCTCCCATTTTGGTAATCAACTTACAAACCCTTTTAAGGATCCTCCTNTATGTTTTAAGATTTTATTTTCTCTCATTCAGTTTAGGAAAGAAGGCCTTCTCGAAAATTCCTATCAGGTTCCATATATCAGCTATGGTTAGTTTAGCTGGACCAGTGGCCTCCCATTTTGGTAATCAACTTACAAACCCTTTTAAGGATCCTCCTGGTTTAAGAAATTTGTGCCTTATATTTAGACACTCAATAACCCTTTAAAACTTAATAACCACCAACTAGATAATCTTTGGCCAAGACCAGAACCTTGATATTCCACACTCCAGGATCTGCTAAGGCTTTTATTTCAGCTCCAGATTCATTCTGCTCCTTTCCACTTTCTGTAAAAATCATTTGGTGATGAAGGTGGTTCTCTTGCCCCTCAAGAAATAGAGTGGCCCTTAGCTTAGTTAATAAGTCTCTTCCCATTAAATGGATGGGACAATCAGGCACAAACAGAAGGAAATATAAAAGCAACAGGCCATCTATGTTACACAAAATGGGTTCCAGAAAAGTGTGCCACTGCTTCTTTCCTAATACCTCCATTAGAAAAGCCAACCTCCCCTTTGGTGGTCTCTGAGCAGACAAAGCCACTGCAGTCTTTTGGGCCTTTGTGTATTTCTCTGGGCGCACTCAGCCTTTTTGGCCATATCCTTATTATTGAAAACCAAAATAAGTCAATCATTTACCAGTATCTGAGGATTAGCAGTTGCTTTCTGAATTTTGTGCCTGATGTCTGGGACAGACTCGGTTATGAGATGAATAGCTAAAAGGGCTTATTCCTTGAGGGAAGAGGGATCCATGTTCATATACTTCCTAAAAGCCTATGCTAGTCTCCCTTGGAAGACTGCAATGTTTTTGTCCTGTCCCTGTTATGCCTCTTTCACTTTTCAGAATTGACAGGTTTTACTGATTTTGTAATCTCTACTAAACAGGTAATCATATGGTCCTGTCTATTTCTATCAAAAAAATTTGCCTGGTAATTCCATTGTGTGTCCATCTTGGAGCAGTGTTGTTCCCCACACAGTGTACTGCATGGCTTCACAAGGGGAGTCTATTGAAATGTCCTTTCTGTCTTTCTTAGAGTCATTCCTCCAAGCTACACATGTGTTAATTATGAGGGGGTTTCATTGCCTAAATGCAAGGTCATGAAAATTTGAACATATGGTACCTCATTCCGTTTAAATTTCCTGACTCATAATGTGGGCAAATCTGATTATATAACTTAATAAGCTTTTTGCTTTTTAACGTGTTTTGTCACTTTTCCCCCAATCCTGGAATATATGCCCCAGGGGGTATTGGTCAGAGTTGATGTGGCCTGATTCATTTCAGACCCAAGCCTGAGGTGATAGCTCTAATTTTCATGCTATCCAAAACCCCACTTTCAAGTCAAAACTCACCATGTAATTTGGTCAAGATTGGCACTTAGGATTTACTACTTCTGAGGTAGTCTCCTAACTAGTCGATAGTGAACCAGTGATGCAAATGAATGATACAGAAAGTGTCCCCATCAGTGTTGACAATGAGTGAGAATTGGTCCAGCTATAAGTTGGAAATAAAAGGCCAGGATTTATCAATAACAAGTATATCTTGGCAGTCACACAGGTCTCC
Organism: Neotragus moschatus; assembly: GCA_006410615.1. Lineage (NCBI taxonomy): Eukaryota > Metazoa > Chordata > Mammalia > Artiodactyla > Bovidae > Neotragus > Neotragus moschatus. The sequence goes on from SJYA01007001.1 coordinate 19,032, forward strand.
TGCAGTTTAGAAAAGAAAGAAAGAAATGGAACAGGAGCGAATATAGCATGCAGGAGAAAGACTTCAGAGTCCAGGAGAAGGGTATCAATTATCAAATCTTGCTGCGACAGTTTTGCTGTTGGATGTGCATAAGCATAGCCATTCCAAATCATCTTTCTATAGCAAACCATGTCAGTTCCCATCGTTCTTCTGGTATGGACCTAGGTTTGCAATCAGAGCCTTAAAACATTTGGGCAACAAAACTGACAAACGTGGGCAGACATCAATGGAGCATCTGCCTTGGTAAACCTTGCTCATGGCATCCCATGAGCCATTCTAGGACCAACACCAAACTTTCAGCACTTTTTTTTTTTTTTTTTTTAGCTTATATTGCCCCTTTGTGTCTCACGAGCTGAAATAATTCACCTCAGATTGAACCTGAGCCCATGTACAGGATCTCAAAGCCAGCCAGAACCCATTACTTTTATTTATTTATTTTTTTAATTTTTATTTTTTAGTTTGTTTTGCTTTACAATACTGTACTCATTTT
>SJYA01007003.1:0-17945 GCA_006410615.1 Neotragus moschatus
AAGGAAAGTTATGACCAACCTAGATAGCATATTAAAAAGCAGAGACATTACTTTGTCAACAAAGGGTCCATCTAGTCAAGGCTATGTTTTTTCCACTGGTCATGTATGGATGTGAGTGTTGGACTATAAAGAAAGCTGAGTGCAGAAGAATCGATCCTTTTGAACTCTGGTATTGGAGAAGACTCTTGAGAGTCCCTCAGACTGCAAGGAGATCCAACCAGTCCAACCTAAAGGAGATCAGTCCTGAGTGTTCACTGGAAGGACTGATGTTGAAGCTGAAACTCCAATACTTCGGCCACCTGATGCGAAGAGTTGACTCACTAGAAAAGACCCTGATGCTGGGAAAGACTAGGGGGAGGAAGAGAAGGGGACGACAGAGGATGAGGTGGTTAGATGGCATTACCAACTCAATGGACATGAGTTTGGGTGGACTGTGGGAGTTGATGATGGACAGGGAGGCCTGGTGTGCTGCGGTTCATGGGATTGCAAAGAGTCGGACATGACTGAGCGACTGAACTGAACTGAATCAAAATCCAGGATCCAAACAGTCCGTGTAGGTCAACGTTCACAGGAGCAGTAGTGACAATCGCCAAAACATGAAAACAACTCAGGCTTCTTGAGCAACTGATGAGTGGATAAACAAAAGCCTGTTCCTCCATACACTGGACTACTACTCAGTCATAGAGACAAATGAAACTGAGACGTGCTAAGACGCAGATGAACCCTGGAAACACTACGCTCTGTGAAAGACGCCAGACCCTCCCCCGCATGCTGAGACAAGGGTTGGCCCACCTGACAGGGGTGAGGGAGCAGCATCCGCATCCCTCTGCGCCAGCTCAGCGGGCGGGAGCTCCACCTTGTCCTCTTCAGGGCCCCACCGGCTCTTTCTCTTCCTCTTCACGTTGGCTGTGGTGGCCGGCTTCCCTGGGGCGGCGGCAGATGGGTTGGCAGTGGGCAGGGGGGCAGATGAGGTAGGGCAGGCAGTGGCAGTGGGCGTGGACCCCAACGGGGTCTCAGGAGGAGATCTGCGCTTCAGTCCGAGGTCAGGTGCCGTGGGGGTGCCTGTGGGACCAGCCTTGGCTTTCCGGAACTCCTCCAGCTTTTGGCGGTAGTACTTGTACCCTTGGCTGTTGGGTTCATATAGAAAGCTGCAAAAGAGAGTGGGGGCAGAGTGTAATTGGGCCCCAGACCCTACCCGATTTAGGGTAGAAGGTCGGGCTTTACTTTGCATAGGTATACCCAGGTCAGCCAGGGTCACTTCAGGGTCGTGTCAAGATAGAGGTCTCTACCATGACCTCCTGCCTGCCAGGTCTCGGTGGCTGCTGGCCCTGGTGACTCAAATCTGAGGAACAGTGTGACATGCCCACAGCTTTTCATGATGCCGTTCCTGTGAGCTAAGGATCCTGCCAAGCCCCTACCCTATCCTTACTGGATGCCTGTCACACTATCATTGATCCCCTGCTTTGAGGGAAAAGGTGCACGCTCTCTCAGACCTTGCCCAGCCATCCTAGATGAATGCACCAGTGCCTACAAACCAAGAACTCCTGAGTAGCGAGAGACCCCTGGTGCCAGAAAGGGCAGGTTCTGACCCAAACCTGATAGCTGGGCACATCTGTGCTCCTTTCTGATGCATTCTGGAAAAAACAAAGTGGAACAAAGACACTGGAACAGACGGGGAGCTCACTAACAGCCTTGCCAGAAGCTGTGGGCCCCCAAGTACAAAGCAGAGGATGCTGGGTTCAGAGCAGGCAGACCCTACAGATCTGCACCCGCCTAGCATCTCTCAGGCTCTGTATGTACTGAGCCAACAGTCCCACCTCTAGAGTCCATACTGGAGGGAAGCGTCACAGCCCTGTTCTATATAGCAAAACCTGTCCAGAGCAGAGATTACATAGCCCTTGACAAGAAGTGGCTAGACCTGCACTCATAAACCTGGAATGATAGTCACAGCACAACGCTGTACTACAAAAGTAACATGCAGGCTCAAGGACACTGTAAATTCCTTTTGTATAAAAGCAGGAAAAAAAAAATCCGAAGACTATTTCTACATGAGAGCCACAAGAGGGATGGAAGGACCCCCAGGACTGCTAATGTTGGTTCTCAGGGTGGGATGGAGGGATGGGGGTGCCTGTGGCCTCTTCTTTGTATTTCTGGGTCACAGTACAGACATGTATGCCCTTCAGAAAACCTGACGAGGAACATCTGTAAAAATTGAAAGAAACAAAGATCATAAAGTCATTAAGCTTCTAGCCAAGCTAAGGAAAAAAGAGGACACCAATTACTAACAATGGAAATGAAAGGGCTGCCATCACTACAGATCCCATGGACATTAAAAATACTATGGATTACTATGAACAACTCTATGCACACAAGCTTAATAAACCATATAAAACAGGCCAATTCTTTGAAGGATACAGCCTGTCAACACTCATACATGAAGAAACAGACATTCTGAACGGGCCTATTTTTATTAAAGAAGTGAACCAATTATTAATAACCTTCCAAAAATTCCCTGCTGAATTCTACCAAATATTTAAAGAAGAAATTATACCAATTCTGTACAATCCTTTTCAGAGGAGAGAAGCAGATGGAATACTTTTTAAGTGATTCAATTACTCTAACAGCAAAACCAGACAAAAACATTGTAAGAAAACTATACACCAACATCTCTCATGAACACAGATGTAAAAATCCTCAATAAAATGTTAGCCAGCCTAATCCATGAATGTAAAAAAAAAGAATTATACACCACAACCAAGTGGGATTCATTTTAGGCATGCAAGACTGGTTCAACACTTGAAAATCAAGTAATGTAATCCATCAGGTCAATAGGCTAAAAAAGAAAAACCCCATGATCACATCAATTGCTGCAGAAAAAGCTTAAGACTTAACAAAATCTAATACCCATTCATGAGGAAAGCTCTCAGTAAACTAGAAATATAGGCAAACTTGTTTCACTTGATAGAGTATCTACCAAAATACCTAATAACATCATAATGATGAGAAACCTCATGCTTTTTCACTATGAGAAACAAGCCAAGAATACCCCACCTCGCCAATGTTTTTCATTATCATACTGGAAATTCTAGCTAAGGCAGTAAGAGGAGAAAAGAGAACAGAAAGTATACTGAGAAGGAAGAACTATGACATGATCGTCTGTGCAGAAAAAACAGACCAAAGAATAGACCAAAAAACCCCTTAAAACTTCATAAGCTATTACAGCAAGGCTTCAGGATACAAGGTTAATCTACAGAAGTCAATCACTTTCCTATACACCAGCAATGAATACATGGAATTTGATATTAAAAACATCATACCATTTACATTAGCATTTCCCCAAACAAAATACACAAGTATAAGTCTAACAGGATATGTACTAGATCTACATGAGGAAAACTAAAAAACTCTGATGAATGAATTCAAAGAACTAAATAAATGAAGAGATAATCCATGTTCACAGATAGAAAGTTACTCAGTGTTGTCAAGGTATCAGTTATTCTCAGCTTGATTTCCAGATTCAGTGCAATTCCAGTTGAAATCAGTTATTCTGTACATACTGACAAACTGATTTGAAAGTTTACAGAAAGAGACAAAAGACCCACAACAGCCAACACAACACTGGAAAAGAAGAACAGAGTCAGAGGACTGGCATTGCCTGACTCCAGGGCTTCCAGTAAAGCTATAGTAATCAAGGCAGCGGGGGGTTGGAGAGAAAACAGACAAAAAGGTCAACACAACAGAATACAGAGCTCAGAAACAGACCCACGCACATACAGTCAACTGTTCTGTGACCGAGGAGCAAAAGCAAGGCAGTGGAGCAAAAACAGTCTTTTCAAGAAACAGTGCTGAAACCAGACAGACATATGCAAGGAAAAAAAAACTGGACACAGACCTTATACGCCTCACAGTCACAAAAATTAACTTAAAAAGTTTATCACTGATCTAAATGTAAAACCTGAATCTGTAAATAAAACACAGAAGGATATCTACATAACCTTGGGTATGGCAAGGACTTTTTAGATACAACATCAAAGGCACACGATCCATGAAAGCAACTGATAAACTGGACTTCATTAAAATTAAAAACTTCTGCTCTCCAAAAGACAAAGTCAAGAATATGAGAAGATAGGCCAGACACAGACTTGGAAAAATATTTGTGAAAGACACATCTGATAAAGATTGTTACCCAAAATATACCAAGAACTCTTAACAGGCAAAAAAAAAAAAACCCAAGACAAGTCAGTCAATAAAAAACAGGTCAATGACCTTAACACACACTACACCAAAGAATATTTACAGATGGCAAATAAACATTATGGAAAGATATTCGACATCACATCACCAGAGAAATGCAAATCAAAACAATGAATATCACAACATACTCTATAAGAATGGCCAAAATCCAAAACACAACAACATCAAATGTTGACATGGATATGGAGCAACTGAAACTCATTCATTGCTGGGAGGTGGGGCAACCCAAAAGGTACAAGCCACTTTGGAAGACAGTTTGGCAGTGTCTTACAAAACTAAATATATCATACAATCCAGCAATCACACTTTTTGGTACATAAAGAGCTGAAAATTTATGTCCACATAAAAACCTTGAACACAGATGTTTAAGGCAACTTTACTCATAACTGCAAAAACTTGGGAGCAACCAAGATGTCCTGAAGGAGCTGAATGGATAAATAAATGGTGGTACATCCAGACAAGGGAAAATTATTCAGTGCTAAAAAGAAATGAGCTATCAAGCTACAAGGAAGAAAAAAAAAAAAGACTCAGAGCAACCTTAAACGCATGTTACTAAGTAAAGAAAGTCAATCTGAAAATGCAACATACTATGATTCGAATTAACTGACATTCTGGAAAAGACAAAACTAGAATCAGTAACAAGATAGGCGGTTGCCAGGGGTTGGGGAGGAAGAGGGGATGAATAGGCAGAACACGGGGAATTTTAGGGCAGAGAAAATGAATACTCTGTATATAGCATAAAGACAGACACATGTCATTACACATTTGTCCAAACCCAGTGAATACACAATGCCAAGGGTGAACCCTAATGTAAACCATAGATTTTGGGTGATTATGGTATGTCAATACAGGTTCACTGATTGTAACAAATATACTATTCTGGTGGGGATGTTGATAATGAGGGAGGCCGTGCATGTGTCAGGAAAGGCGGCACATAGGAAGTCTTTGTAGCCTCTCCTCAATTCTGCTGTGAACCTAAAACTGCTCCAAAAATAACATCTTAAAACATAAGAGACCAAACCAAGAAGTTGTTCAAAGATGGAAGGGAGCAGATGGCTAGATTTAAAAAAGACTCATGGCAACCAGGACATGGATTTAAAGCGATCTGATTTTTCCAAGAAAAGCAGACTGGGGAATTCACCCACTGGGGCAGGGAGGCAGCGCCAAACGGAGTGGGTCTCCTCTAGGCTCACAGGCCTGCCTCTTCCTGGCCTCAGCTGATGGTTCCTGCTGCGTCTTCTCAGAGCTGCTCTGAGGCAGCACCCACGAGCCCCCCATGGGCAAGCCTGTCTGCAAGGAGGGTCCTTGCTCACTTTGGGCCCTGGGCACAAGTGCAGGGGATTTTACAACAAAGATCCCTCTGGTTGGAGTGGGCAGAGTTAACCAAAGTTAACACTTTGGTGTATTTCCTTCCAGACTTATTTTCAGTGGAGCTATATTTGAACAGGAGTGTGATTCTATTTTCCACATCCTGATTTTTTTTTAAGTTTCTTAGCCCAACAACATATGGCTTTCCCATTAGACTGCAGCGTGGTATGGTAGTGAAGGCATCTCCGCAGACTGGCCTCCTTGGTTTCCTCACTGGTTGAAGGCCAACAGGCCAAGCTGCCAAAAAGAACATGGTTCACCCAGGTGATGTGCCACACACGACTTGAGATTTGCTGGCTGCTGCCACCTTCAACGTGACTTCCAATGGCCAAGATTACACTGGGTTTAGCCCACTGGGGCTAGACATTCGTTGTGTTACTAATTTTTCATGACTACGACAGGGCTATATGTAACGTTATTTCGGGGGATAGCATCTCAGAAGTGGGATGACTGGTCAAAGGAACAGGTGTTTCCAGCTTCTCCACAGATGAGCAGAGCTATTACGTTTCCCAAAACACAGAGCTCCTCAGAAACCAGAAGAAGAGCAAAGGACCAAGAGCAGCAGAACACCAGATGGCTGTCAGATCTGTGGGTGAGAGGAGCTGCCTCGCACCTGACCCCCGGGGGAGAGGAAGCCGTCTGCTTGGTGTGGACCTGCATGTCTTACGCAGGCCCCGACAGCTGATCCTTCCTCGCTTATGCTTCCTCCAGTGTGGGGAGTGCCAACCACGGACCAGCTCTGGTGTGCAAATGAGCTCCCCCAGACTGCAAGGGTCACCTTCAGCTGCTTCCCTGTCAGAAACCTCCAGGCTCTCATGCCCCTCATCCCCAGCAGTCACCCTATTACTACCCAACAAGCCGCATGCCTGCCAGCAATGCCTTCCCAAGGGGCAACAGCCGCAGGGCGGGCCTGCAGTCGCTTGTGGCGATAATGCCTCTTGGCTTTGAGCCCACAGGAGAGGCTCAGCCAGAGCTGCTGAGCCCAGGAACTCTCTGACCAGGGAGAGCCACCTGGGCTGGAGTCTTTGTACAGAATCCCAATACCTCACCCACTTTGCCTGCAATAGATTTTTAGTCAGCTCTAGATATTATGAGTGACTGGACACTAAGTTTCCTACTGAAATAAATAAACTTACTGATGTAAAGGAAGGGAAAAAAAGATGTTGTGATGGACTGCTAAGTAACACTGGTTTGAACAGTGCAGAGCGACAGCCGGTATCACTACACTGTGAGGAGACCCTAGGTCTTCTGAGCGCTAGACCTGAACACCCCATGGCCCCCATGAAAGCCCCCAGATGCCTGGGTGCCAGACCCAGGGACATCTGAAGCCTCAGCAGTCCTCCTCAGCCCCACTCAATGGCTCCCCTGTGGCTCCATGTGTCCCAACCTGCTGGCTCTGACCACCCTCCACAGCTGTGGCCAGATGACCCTGGAAGCACAGCTGACCCTGTCACTCCCTGTGCAGACCCGCCAAAGGGTCTCAGTGAACCTGAGCCCTCCGGGACTGAGCCCTGCCCGGCTCCACGGCCCATCTGCACCAACGCTCACCCTGCACCTCCGCCATCTCTGCCGCTTCACTCCTGCATGGCAGTCCCTCCAGACACCCTTCACGGTGTTCCGTGTCTAGCTCACGCTGCCTCACACGTGGTAGATACGACTGGCCGCCTGCCCAGCATCCACTTCTGCTTCCTTCTTCCTGTGTCCCTGATGGCGTCTAGAGCTACTGAATCAACCAGCCCAGATGGCTGCTGCTCTGACACTTTTTGTTACGAGCGCCATCGCATCTCCTCACTGACTGAGTAGGAACCTGTGTTACTTGTGCCCAAAAGTGTCCTCGAGGGGGCATCACCCTCACAATGGGTTCAGCGCCCACCTCAGAAACCTCTGCCTGGCCCCTCCCTGCAGCAGTGACCACCCTACCCTCACGCAACATCCCGCCACCCAGCAGCCTGCCCCTATAGAGAACAGGGGCTGAACCCACCCAAAGAATGCCAGCGGGTGAGCACAGACCCACCCTGAGGGGGTGGCGTGCGGTGTCACGGCCGGGGACAGCAGGGAGGCCCGGCTGTTTGTCCACCGTGCTCTGTGGACCCTGCACACAGGCTGTGGTTCGCCCTCCCCAGAGCCTGAGGTGCCACGTTCCCTGCTCTTCGACCATCTCCCTTGCTGTACAGATGAGAGGACGCACACAGTGAACAACAACTGTTAGTTTCTGTTTGAGAGCCCAGCCTGTTCTGCTACAAAAAGAGCAAGGCAAGTGCTAGAGACCCTCGACGAGGCTCCCAGAGAACAGAAGGCTCTGAAGGCCCTCACACACCTGGCTCAGGGATGACTCAGGAACCAACGTGCACTTGGAAAATGCCGACGGGGCAGCAGGGCTGAACTCTGTGATCAGAAACTCCTGGACCTGGGTCTGGCTCTGCCAACCTCTTGCCATGGGATCCTAGCATGTCTCAGTAGCATACCGACCCCGTTTTCTCAGCAGGGAAGCTATGACTAGGGTGAAGAGTTTACCACCCCCCAAGTGGGTGCTCCCCCTTACCTGAACGCCTGGTTCTCACGGTTGTTCTGGAGCGCAATGGTTTCCACCTCGGGACCCCCATCCGCTATGAACCTGGCCAACTTTTCTGCGAGGTTCTTGACCTCTTCGTCCTCTGGGGGTGAAACTTTAAGCAGGCTGTCAGTACTGAGCTCAACTCACCACACCCAACAGCCTAATTTCTGCTAAGAACCCCACGGGCAACAAGAGGGGTTTATTTTAGGAACAATACAAAGAAAAACAGGCAAATGGGAATCAGATTACTGTACTGGAACAAAGCAAAATTAATATAATATTTTGAGCCTCCACCCCGCACGCCCCACCCTTTCCCACCCCGTAGGTCTGAGGGTTTTGGACCACACATTGGGACGTGACGTGGGAACAGAAGGTGAGGGGTGGCCTGGGTCCAGGCTGGAGATAGGAAGCCCTATCTCAGCCTTTCTGATGGGAGCCGCCCACCCAGGTCACGTGGAGGGATGGGCCTGCGCCACTTCTTCTGGGAAGAAGGTCAGAGCCAGGGGCTGCAAGCGACAGACACAATGATCCCACGTCCACGGCCCACGCTCGGCTTACAGGTCAAGGCCGCTGCTGCCCACTAGCACTTGGCTGGCGCCTCACCTAATCCCAGCTGGAGGCCAGGCAGCATCCCTCCTCCCGACAGCAATCCCACCAGCCTCTAACCAGCTACTTGTCTCTGTCTCCTGGCCCCAACTCCACCGCCCACCCCTGCCAAGCGTCAGGCACTGCATTTCTCTCTCGGTGCCCAGCATGCTGCAGGTGCCCATAAGCACTTGTGAAAAGGACCATGAGCAAAGGGGCAAGCATTCCTTTCCTGCACGCACTTCCCATGTCTTAGCTGAGCTCCTGGACATGCCCTTGATCTTCACTTCGACCCTTAGATTTCCCCACTCCTCGGAGCAACGGCAACTAGGGCAGTGCTAGTCCCAGCATGACCCCAGCTGCCCGGGAGGGCACAAACCTGCGCTGTCAGCACTGCCCCATGCCAAGGAGGGCTCCAGGAAAGGAACCCCAATTCCACATGGGGCGTGGTTTGCCCACACGCCTCCCCAGAACTTCCCTCCCACTTCACCCACCTACCTTTCTGAGGGGCTGCCTGCAACTTCTGTGCTTCCTTTCTTATCTCAGCCACCTTCTTTCTGTAGTAGAGGAATTCCCTGCTATTCTTATCGTGCAAAAACCTGGAGAGGAGTTTTACAGAACAGACAGCAGAAAATGAGCAACAGGGATGGGTGGGCCCATGCAGCTTCTGAAGACATGGTGTGCAAAAGCAAGCTGGTGAGCAGAGAGGCCTTGACGGGGCCCAAAAGTAAGTCTCCACAATGTAGCCCCTGGCATTCTCCAGTGTGAACAGAAAAGTGGTATCTGGCCCACGCAAGTAAGCACCCAGCCCCAGTCGGCCTCAGTCACAATCATGGCCTCATAAAATGTGGGCATGTACTAACGTGTGGCAAGAACATTAAGTACCAGCGGCCTTCCCCTCCCAGAAATACTTACGAAAATGCCGGGTTATCCTTGTAGTTCTCCATAGCTACTTTTTCTAACTCGGGGCCTCCTTCTGCCACAAAGCGGGCCAATTTCTCTATCACTTTCCGAGTCTCGGCTCCCTCTGGGGGTGAAACTTTAAGGAGGCTGTCAGTACTGGGGTTCAACTCACACACCCCACAGTCAACAGGCACACTCTCTCTATGGACCACAAGGACAGAGGGGTGGGAGGAAAAGAGGGTGAAATGCGGGAGGTTGTCGGGAGTCCTGGGTCCATACACAAAAGCACCATGATGAGGGTGAGTCGGTCTAGACAGCCTTTGCAAGACACGCAAAGGTGGGGAGAAAAGTGTGTGAGCCTCCCAAAGGCCAAGCCAGTCACCAGGCTGGCAGGGAGATGTTGGAAAACAGAGCCAGCTTTCCCCTTCTTTTTTGGAATGCTCAATTCTTTTATTTACATGGTTTAATTCTTTATATTTCAGTACAATATATCCATTCCCTTTCATCCTTCAAAGATGACAAATCCTTTTTTTAAATATCACTACAAACTATGATTGAAAGACATGGGTGGGTTTCAATCCAACGCAATTAATGTCATCACAGGAGCTCCATCTTGCCCTCTGTGGCTGGTGGAGCTTCTTCAGAGTGGCTCCTAAGGCCTGCCGGCATGGCCCCAGGAGTCTCTGCCTGCCTCCTTGCTGCCTGCTGGGAAAGGGCGTTTCTGGGACAAGTCAGACACTTCCTGCCCAGACTGAGTGCCAGCCATTCTCCAGAAGTCCTGGCATCCATGAGTGAGAAAGTGTGTTTCCAGACTAACATCTGGGAGCTAGGGGGGCTCACTGCGACGGACTTGTTACTTCAGGGCATTTTCAGTGAACAAAACTAAAAAATGTACTTTTGTATTTGCATTGGCCTCTACTTCGAGCCACATGGAACTTGCTTCTGTATTTATTGCTGGCCTGTTTCATACAGCTTGAATCCCTCATACGAGAGCTCCCAGGAGAAATTTCTTGACGTCAGTCAGTGCTTAGGAACGTTTGCTTCTCCTGGCAATGGGGCGAGACATTGAGTCTGTGGCCTCTTTCTCCTTGTTGCTTGTACTGCCAGGAAGCTCGGGAGGAGCTGGGAGAGAGGAGTGGTACAAGGTGTGGCCAAGAAGGGCCTGTAAGAGGACCTATAAGAGGCCTCAGGGACATTCGCGCCCACCTTCCCTTAGCCTCACCCTCCTGCCACATGCCTGCCAATGACCCTAACCTGGTCACTTTATAAGTGCAGTTGCTTCTCTGAGGTTAAATCAATAGCAGGCCACAATAGGTCTCAGGGGCCTTGAGGCACCCACTGTCCCTCCTAAAGTGGCAGTTCCCAGCAGGGTACCACTGGGACTGCCAGGGCACCTCTCAGAGGAAACACCACATTCACTGGCTCCATTCTGACTAAAGCTCCAGGGTTTGAGGCTGGCCACTGATCTGCTCAGATGCAAGGCCTGAAGTCAGCACCTCACCCAGAGCAAGAGGTCTAGAGGCTGTCACAACACGATGGCGTGGTCACCAGCCTGTTCTCACTGTCAGGGGCATGACTGTGCCCACCATCCTGGAGGCCCAGGGCTGGGATCCACGTAACTCAGGTGGCACCCCGTTTCATTCTGAATATGGACCTGGCTGGGCGCGCTGGGAGTGCCTCCACCAGCCCCCTCCCCGCCCGCCTCCACCATGGGACCTGAATTGGCTCACCTAAGGCCAATGACCATCCTGCACTGGACTGGAGAGTGCACTTCCCAACCCTTATGCTCACACCTCTGGCCCAAACTAGTGGAGACAATTAACCCACACTGAGGCGCTCCTCTTCCACAACTGGATGAGGCGTGCACAAGTACACACTCCCCTGAGAATGCCACCCCACCATGGAGACCAGCCCCCACAAAAGTGGACAATGAGCCAAACAGCTCCCAGAAGAAGCCCGCACTCTGCAGCCCTTCCAGGCTCCCCATGGTCTACTCCTCACCTCTTCCTTCACCTCCCTCCTCCTGAAGGGCCTCACTCTGACTTGGCTCAGCCTGGAGGCCTGGTGGCAATGCCCTGACCACAGCCCCGAGCAACCCACACCCGGCTGCACTATCCCCGGGGCCATGGAGCCTGCCTGGAGCTGGAAGAGCAGCTGTGGGCAGTGGGCAGCGGCCTCTGCCCCTTACCTTTGATCTCCAGCCACTGCTCATAGTCCTCCTCATCGTCCTCATCAGGAGACTGGAAGACACTCGGGCGACTGGCCACAGGCAGCTGCTTGGCGTGCGTGTAGTTCTTCACCTGGCCCAGTGGGCTACTGATGAGGGGGGGCCTCTTCCCGGTGCGAGGGAGCACACGAGGCGGGGCAGTGGGTGTGCTGGGGGGAGCATCTTGGGATACAAGGAGGGAGACCCACACTTAAGGTCTGTAGTGCAGCTTTTCTTAGTCTTCCTGCCTAAACGGCCCCGGGTCCCCCTCGGCTTGGTTCTTTAGCTTCCAGCACAGCACTGGCAGACAGTGAGTGCTCAGAAGCACTCAGGGAAGACGCCACCCCCATTACAGATGAGGACCCTTGAGACTTCGGGAAAAACAATCTACAGGGGTCACCCAGCCCAGGCCTCTGCAGGTGGCAACTCTGGTGGTAGGTGGCTCTGACACCTGTATCCACAGACTAGTGATGCAGGAACTCTTCAGGATAAGACCTGAATCCCCCATGCAGCGTCACCCACCCCCTCTGTCAGTAGCGGGCAGGAGCTAGCCTATTTGGGACTTTTCAACCACAACCCAAGGCCTGAGACCCTGCAGTGAAGGGCTCTTATAGCCCTTCCTCCCTCTCTGTGGGCAAACCTGTCCTTGGGCTAACTTTTTTAGCTGTTAGCTGGGAAACCTGGCAAAAGTCCAAAGTCAGCTGTTTCACCAGTAACTTTCTTATAGTAAATATGAGGCTAGTGGGGCTTCCCTGGTGGTCCAGTGGTTCAGAATCCACCTGCCAATGCAGTAGGCGCAGAGCCAATCCCTCGTCTGGGAAGATGCCACGTGCCATGGGCAGCAGCTGGGGCCAGTGCTCCAACCACCGAGCCTGTACTCCAGAGCATGTACGCATGCTCTGCAACCACTGACGCCTGAGTGGCCCTATAGCCTGTGCTCTGCAACAGGAGAAACCCCTGCAATGAGAAGCCTGTGACCCACAACTCGAAGAGTGGCCTCCACCTGCACAACTAGAGAAAGCCCGAGCACAGCAATGAAGACCCAGAGCAGCCAAAAATAAATAAACGAATAAGTAAATAAAAGAAAACAAAAAAAAAATGAGACTAGTAAAGTGCACAACCACAGTTGTGGGCGGACTCCCACAGGTGGTGATTCTGACAGCTGGCATGTCCCATGGGGCTCCTGTGGGCCAAGCGGCCCCTCACCACCTACAGAAGGAGGGCCTGTTCCTTACAATGCAGCTGCCTCTCTAACTCAGGCCACAGTCCCACACAGTCCCTCAGGTGTGCTGAGTTCTGGCCCCTACCGCACCCTCCCCAAATAGAAACCCAGCTTATCTACCTCTAGTTCTTGTGGGTAAGCACCTAAATGGCTGGTCTGCATTCTCCCGTAGGCACTTCCTGTGAGACCACGCAGAATGAAGGTGCTCAATAAACAAGGGGTGAGAGGAATGAGGCATGAGGTGGGACCTGCCACTTTCAAGGTACCAAGGACCCTTACGGGAGAGAGTCAGCAGGGGTAACTCTAGGAGCAGGTGATACAGGGCAGAGGGGACCACGCTTACCTGTGCTGGTCTGTGCCTTCTGCAACTTCAGAAACTGCTGCAAGAAGCTGCCGTCGTTGGCAAACTTGTTGGAAACGTTAGAGTTGTGTGCGTTTGCAAGTCTAGACCGGAGGCAGAGGACAGAGAGGATAAGCCTTGAGAGGAGGGCAGCGTGCACACCTCGCCAGCCTCAGTCCTACCCCCACCACTGTGCCCTAAGGGGACCCAAAATGGACCCCCCAAGATGCTGGGGACCCACTGAGTGCAGGGAGCAGCCTTCAGAGAAGTCAGATTGAACAATCTGGTTCTCCTAGTCAATGGGATGCTACCTGAGCTGAAGTTGTCTCTATCTGCATGTCGACCCTTTGGGTTCAAAGGCTTTCCCAACAAGATGGCTCAGAAGTACCTGCCCTGCTCCCACACAGCACCTGCCTATTGTTAACGAGTCATCCGGGCTTTCGCTGGCTCCCATATCTGTCCTACCAGCCAATCTGTATGGTTCTCAAAGGCAGGGCCTGTCTCTCTACCTGTGTGTGACCACAGTTCTGAGCTGAGGTCAGTCAGCACTTCTGTGGGTTTCTCATGTGTCCAAGAAAATACCCAGAGGAATCTCTTAGTGGGAGAATTAGAAATTTTACAATCTTATTACTTTCTCTCTCTTTCATTTTTACAAAGGGCACGCTTTATTTTTTTAAAGACTTTTTTAAACGTGGACCATTTTCACAGCCTTTACTGAATTTGTTAAATATTACTTCTGTTTTAGGTTTTTGGTTCTTTGGCCACAGGGCAAGTGGGATCTTGGTTCCCCCCATCAGGGATAAAACCTGCACTCTGTGCACTGGGAGGTGAAGTCACACCCACTGGATCACCAGGGAAGTCTCAAGGGTTTTATTTTGAAAAAGAAAATGTATTTTTAACGAAACACAAAAGCAAAGCCTTATCATAAAAGTTATAGGGGGCTTCCCCTGTGGCTCAGTGGTAAAGAATCCACTTGCCATTGAAAGGAGACACAGGAGATGCAGGCTCAGATCTTTGGGTCAGGAAGATGCCCTAGAAAAGGAAATGGCAACCCATTCCAGAGTTCCTGCCTGGAGAATCCCAGGGACAGAGAAGCCTTACAGGCCTCAATCCAGAGGGTCACAAAGAGGGGGACGCAACTGAGCAAAAAGTGATGGAGGCTCATTACTAGCAAATGGGAATCTGGAAAAAAAAACGGAAATATAGAAAGCAAGGAGAAAACCCTCCAAGTCTCCTCACCTCACAAGAGGCACTAAAACAGTTTTATATACTTCTTTGATTTATCCTTAATTAGAAATAGAAGGACATAAAGCTGTGATCACAGTTATGTATTCTACTTCTTTCTTCTTTTACTACAACATAACTGTCTTGCTCCAGCCTCACATGCACTTTCAGAGCCACACCCATTGTACAGACACATTCAATAACTGATAAAAGCTCAAGGAGCCCACAGGTCTGAATTTTTTCCTTTAAAATAAAGTTCTAGCCTCCTAGAAATCTGTTCTAATGAAATAAAAGAGAGAGAAAAAAAAAAAAGTCAACAAGGAGCACTGGTGAAATAAATTACAGGACATCCATAGGGCAGATGGAGTGGTCCTGGAAAGCTAAAGTCTCATAAATAAAACAACCAAGCACGATGATAAATGAAAAACAAAAAGGCAAGATGTAAAACAATATCCGCAGCATGGTCCTACTTATGTCAACATATATTTGACTGAAAAAGTTTACAAAAATCCATCAAAAAGCAACCAGCTCTTGCCTGTGAGCTGCAGGGTTACAATTATTTTATTTTTTCCTCTACTTCCCAGTTTTTCTACCACATATATGCATTATCTTTAAAGTTAAAAGAGAGCGAAGGCAACAAAAGTTGTTTTACGTGAAAGAAAGATCCACCGATAGCCAGCCTTAACCTTAAACAAGCAAAGCCTTCTGGTGGCCCTGGCCTTGTCCTCACGCTGTGTATACCTCCCCCAGGAGGGACAGGAAAAGGCAGGGACAATGCAGGACAGGAGAACACTTTGGAGGGAATTCCCTGGCAGTCAAGTGGCCAGGACCCTGCACGTTCATTGCCGAGGGCCCAGGTTCAATGCCTGATTGGGTAACTAAGGTTGCACAAGCTACACAATGGCTTTAAAAAAAAAACCAAACCCACTATGGGGCAGCAGCATGCCAGCAACTGAATCCCACATGAAAACCACCCATAACAAACAACAGGGGGTATTATACAGGTGTTGAATGATGGCTCTTGATGACACATAAACAATACACGGTCCATTCACACAATGGAATTATTATTCAGTCCAAAAAAAAAAAAGAGAATGAAGTCCTGACATAGCTACAAAGTGATGAACCTTGAAAACATTATGTCCAGTGAAAGAAGCCAGACACAAAAGGTCAAGATATTGCATGAAACACCTAAAATAGGTAAATCCACACAGACAGAAAGCAGATTAGTCATTGTTAGGGAAGTCTCTCCCTTGGGGAGAAGCCACGTACTCTTAGAAAATGTGGGTGCTGGAACAAAACTTCAGTGCAGGACTAACACGCTCATGGGCTTCCCTGGTGGCTCAGTGGTAAAGAATCCACCTGCAGGAGACACAGGTTCGATCCCTGGGTTGGGAAGGTCCCCTGGTGAAGGAAATGGCAGCCCATTCCAGTGTTCTTGCCTGGGAAATTCCATGGACAGGGGAGCCTGGCAGGCACAGTCCATGGGGTCACAAAAGCGTTGAACATGATTTAGTGACTGAACAACATGCTCCACATTTCAGACCACAGAGGAAGGGACTTGTCTTTCCGCCAGTCTCCAGTGTGGATATCTTGTCACCCTGATCACATCACGGCTGCTCAAAACTCTTTTCCGAGTTTTTCAGAACAGTCAGAAGGAAACCCTGCCGAAACTACCTCTCACCTGACTCAGAAACAGCCCCTTAGGTGCAGCAGCTCAGGTTGCCTGACACACAGGGGCTCACCTCCCTTTCTGGCCTTTGCAGTACTTTCCTGCTTCCTCAAAGGGCTGGCTCTGCCTGGGCCTTCAGAATACAGAGTCTCTTCTGCGTCTGGGAGCACAATGCCTTGTGTTACCTACCATCAGCTCAGACGTGTAACTGGGACTCCTCCTTGCTAATACGCTGTGAGCCCCATAAGGGCAGAGATGGAATCTGGGTTTCTGCTTCTGGCTATACTCATGGTCCCTGGCCCGCAAATGGTCAGCAATAAATAACCATGGAGTAAAAGAGGTGGCAGCCATCCTCTGGGATCCCATACACCCTGTGTTTCTCTCTTGCCACACTGAGCCTCCTGAAAGAGTGTACCTGTGTCCCTCCTTGCATCATCAGGTCGGAGTCAGATGCAGCAACATCTCAACTGCTCTCACAAGCAAAACCCTCTGCTGGTGACCTTCTAAGAGCCTAACCCAGCTTCAGGGTAGACTTACTCGCCAGGATGCGGGGGGTGAGGGCTGGCCACCTGATTCTGCTTGGCCTTCTGCTCCATTCTGGCTTCAATTTCCCGTTTCTTCTGAGCAATGAGCTCCTCTTGATGAAGGATGTTCACGTTCATTTTTCCAGACTTGGGAGGAGCAACCCCAAACCACCGGTTAGCCTTTCCTGGGCAGGAAAAGAAGTACATTAGAAATCACCTTTGCTCTGAAGAAATACAGATGACCAACAGGTACATGAAAAGATGCTTAACGTTTCTAATTATGAGAGAAATGCAAATCAAAACTACAGCGAGGTACTGCCTCACACCACTCAGAATGACCATCATTAAAAAAGTCTACAGAAAACAAATATTAGAGAGGGTGTGGAGAAAAGGGAACCTTCCTACACTGTTGGTGAGAATGAAAGTTGGTGCAGCCATTATGGAAAACAGTATGGAGGTTACTCAGAAAACGAAAAATATGCTCTGGCAATAACACTCCCGGGCATGCATCGAGACAAAACTATAATTCAAAGAGATACATGAACTCCTATGTTCATAACAGCACTATTCACAATAGCCAAGCCACGGAAACAACCTTAAATGCCCACCGACAAATGAACAAAGTTGTCATACATGTATGTATACAATGGAACATTACTCAGCCATAAAAAAACAGTAAGATAGTGCCATCTGCAGCAACATGGATACAACCAGAGATTATCATACTCAGTGAAGGAAGTCAGAAAGACGAGGACCATATGCTATCACTTCTACCTGGAATCTAAAATATGGCAGAAGTGCACCTATCTATTAAACAGAAACAGAATCAGGGGCATAGAGAACAGACCGGGGGTTGGATTCGGAGTTCGGGGTTAGCAGATGCCAACTCGGATATACAGAATACATAAACAACGAGGTCCTACCATACAGCACAGGCAAGAATATTCATATCCTGTAATATACCATAATGCAAAAGAACATGGAAAAGAATGTGTATATATATGTATGACTGAATCACTATGCTGTACAGCAATAATAAACACAACATTGCAATTCAACTATACTTCAATAAAAAATAAATTAAAAAAAAAAA